>SZWC01004565.1:988-15580 GCA_023375785.1 Penium margaritaceum
AGTTTTAGGACAGCTCTTGGACTGCCGCGTGCGACACCCGCTGTGCGCCGCGGCAGGTATTTATGCCTTGGACCTGTCATTTGTTATCTCTCTCTACATATGCTATATTGAAGCATTCTGACACTTTGCCTTGTGTCTCCTAGCCAAACCCTTGCTGTAGTGTGTAGGACCTGTGACTCGTCACCGTCTAATCAGGCACTGACGCGTAGTCAGAGGCTACGTTGCTAGGAAGCATCCACGAATTTTCTCAGACGGGACATCTAGGCATGTTGGTGTTGTGATTTGTGATGTTTCTGTTGACCTGTATAGTTTGCAGTGACCACTCGGCCATGTCCATACTCGTGCAAATCCATGATGGGGGCCCTGGTGGTACCGATGCGTCATCTGGTGGCGGACTACCAGTTTAGGGCTGACCGACGACCGTCCTAGAGCTCTGGACGCTATCGGGACCTCCTGTAGTCTTTTTGCAGCACATAGGAGTTTATCGGTGGACTGGCGGTGGACCCGATTTGCATGTTTTTGCATCCACCGTTTGATGCCGGATGCATGCATGTGACCGGTCGTAGCGTCCGACTTTTGATCCTGCACATCTAGGTTCAGACGGCATAGCGTTCTGACATGTCTGCGCAGAGTTTCGGCCAAAACAGTGGTTTTGGGCCGGTTTTAGGAGAGATATTGCACTGCCGCGTGCGACACCCGCCATGTGCCGCGGCAGGTACTTATGCCATGGACCTGTCATTTGTCATCTCTCTCTGCAAATGCTATTAAAGTATTATGTCACTTTGCCTTGTGTCTCCTAGTCAGACCCTTGCTGTTATATGCACGACTTGTGACTCTCGACACCGTCTGACCGGGCACTGACGCCTAGTCGGCGGCTGTCACTAGGAAGCTTCCATGCATCTTCTCAAGGTATTAGAGCGGTGAGACAGTTCTCACCGAGCTGAGCAGCAAAGAGGCAGCAGAGCAGCAGCAATGAGTCACCGCTGCAGCAGATCCACATGGACCTATCGACGACGACAGCCGATCGTTGTCGACGTTGCTCACCATCACCACGTGAGACTGCATCAGCAGCAGTCGTTAGCAACAACGGGCGATAGCTGCAGTAGACTGTAGTCGCCAGCAGCTGCCGACATTGGCACATGCACTAGCAGCAACAGCATTGAGCAACAGTAGCAGCGAGGCGGCAGCAGCGACGGCAGCAACGCGCAGCGGTCGCACCACAGCAGCAGCACGCGGCGGCAGCAGCACAGCAGCAGCGCAGGAGCAGCACGCGGCAGCAGCAGCACAGCAGCAGCCGTAGCAACAACGGCAAGAGCAGTACAGCAGCAGCGCAGGAGTAGTGGCAGCAGTAGCGGCAGAAACAGCGGCGTAGCAGCAGCAGCGGCAATAGCGCGCGGCGGTGGCAACAACATACAGCAGCCGCAGCGCGCAGTTGCTGCCACGGCCACGCACGCAGCTGTCGGTTGGCCGCTCCGCACGCAGTCGCGCGGCTGCTGCTGCAGGTGACGCTGCAGCAGCAGTAGCAACTGAGCGGAAGCTGCTGTGTAGCTTTCGCGCAACTTCCGCGCGGCTACTGCGGACGGCCACCTGCTCGTGCAGCAACCGGAAAAGGTTGACAAAAAAGGCGGGGAGCGGACGTTAGCATTTTTCCTTGCTGACATCATCAGGTCATGCTGACGTTAGCAACTTCCTACTGACGTCAGCACTTGCCTTAGTGAAATGTTTGGTCGGAGGGTGAAAAGTTGCCAGCGTTTCAAATTCTCGAGGACCGCTCACGTTTATGCAATTCGACCACGTTGACGTCTCGGCCTATAATGAGCGGCGACATGGCTCCGTCCGGCGTCAAGGGAAAAACGGTACTAGATCCCTCTTCTTCCTCCTCAGGGGTCATGAGCCCACGTTCGCAGGCTATTGAGGACGTGCGGAGCCAGCAGGATGAGATGCGTCACCTACAGCGGGAGCAGACTGACGTCATCTGTACACTCACCGAGCTTCTTCGAGGTTACTCCACGACTCCACGACAGACCTATGAGGGAGCGACCGGGGTCGCACCATCTACACAGCAGTCAGCTCCTACACCGGAGACAGGAGCTGGAGGCGACCTGCCACCTTTTGATCCTTGGGACGAGGATCCAGACATGCCAGGCATGGAGGGCGACTCCATCGAGCGCGAGATTCGTGTGCTTCAAGAGCGTCTCCGCCAGCTTCAGACGAGCTCTCGGCCCCCACACACATCTCTTTTTCCTAAGTTTCGATCGTCGCCTGACCTCCACCCAAGCGACTTCCCTCTTCCCGGCGTATTTCCCATCCCTCGTCCTTCCCAGTCTCTGGTTGCTCTCCCTACGGAGCGGCAACCCAAGGACTTCGAGACACCGCCCCCACGGTATGTAAGCGAGGACGGCTTTGACTGCTGGGAGATCCTCTTCCAGGTTTGGGCTACTTCAGAGGGCGTGTGGCCCTACTACCACATTCCGTATCAGACTACGGACCGAGCACATGTGCTACGGCGATGCGCGACCTTCTCTACGCCATGCCGCGCGAGACCGTCGTTGACTTCCGCTCGTACTTTGGCGAGGCGGGCACAGGCACCGCCGCTGATCCACGTGGGGGCTTGGACCTGGCATTATCCGTGCTTGCTGCAAAGACGCACGCCACCCGTGCTGCGCACATCCGTGCCTTTCACTCCCTTCGTTAGGGGCCTGTCGAGCCTGCAGTCGACTAGTACCGACACGCTATGCGCATTTACACGCGCCTTGGGACCTCAGGAGGTACACACCTGTGGGCGCTCCGCACGATCATGCTCGGAGTTCGTATTGAGCATAGAGACATCTTCACGAGGTACAGCAACGCCGTGCTCAAGCCTTTTTCGGCCTCACTGCAGCTTCTCCCCTGGGCGCACCAGCTCTTCCTCCAAGTGACTTCCACCCATGAGGCAACCGTGGCTCATCAGGAGACCTCCATTGCTGCAGCAATTGCTGCATTACCATTGACGCCCCTCTTGCATACTCTTTCTCCATCCTCTGTCATGTCCTCCTCCTCCCCTTCCATCCCGTTTACACGACACCGCCACAGGGTGTTGTGGTAGTAGCACAAGGGAAGAAAGGACGACGGAGGCGCGGCCCGGGCCAGGAGCAGTCACAGCAGCAGCCGTCATCAGGCAGTAGCAGTGGACCCTCCGTCCACTGCTACAACTGTGGAGGCACACATCGCTACACCGAGTGCTAGCAACCGCTCAACTGGGCGTGGATTACTCGCAGGCTCCAGGTTGCGCATGCACTATGGTCTACGTCGAGCAGCACATCCTCTGGGCGCGCGACGACCACGACCGCAACAGTTCCCACTTCACCACCTGCGACCAGCGGCAACCCAGACCCACGTGACCGCACCATCGCCAAGCTCCGACACCTTCTGGCGCTTTGCTTTCAGGGAGGTGCGAGTGTGTTGTCATAGCCGGGTGGTTCACAGACAGTCTTTTCGTCTGTTCTTGTGGCTCGGGATGACTTGTGTGGGGGGGCACAGTCAGCATGTGATGACGATGGGCCTGACTGTACGGATTGGATTCATGATTCTCACCTTTGTGTCCTTCGTCGTTCCTCCCCACCTGCTGCCCAGTGTCTGTCTGAGGCCCAGTGTTCCATTGCCCATTGTACAGTGACATCCTCAAGTCGTGATTCCGGTGGCACTTGGATCATCGATTCCGGTGCCACTCATCACATGACCTGTCATCGTAGTGATTTCGTTGTTCTCGGCCCCGTTACGTCTATTCGTTCCGTCCGCACATGTTCTGGTCAGTCCTTGCCAGTCCACGGTGTTGGGGTCGTATGTTTCGATGGTCCGTCTGGCCCACTGTATCTTTCCGAGGTGTTGTTTGTGCCTGATCTTGAGCTCAGTTTGCTCTCTGTACGTGCTTGCACACTTATGGGACTCTCTATGGAGCATATTGCAGAGTCCACGACTGTGACTGCTATTGACACTCGTAGCGTTGTTCTTCGTGCCTCTGTTGCGGATGACCTAAATCGTGTCTCTCAGACGTTTGCTCCTTGCTCCCCCTCCCCTTTCGCTCGTGTTTTTGTCACTGGTGTTCTGTCTCCTGAACACCAACGATTGCTTCATCGCCGCCTGTGTCATGTAGGCTCCGACACTGTGTCGAACCTCATTCGGACACAGCCCGCCCTCGGTGTTGACGCGGCTTCTTTCGAGAAGCTGCTCAAGACCGACCATCTCTTCTGGGCTCAGGGTAAGATGCATCGTTGCACCTACCCTGACTCCCATTCACGCGCACTTTGCCCTCTTGAGTTAGTCCATTCGGACCTTCTTTGTCCCCCCCCAGTCGAATCTCTGTGTCATCGGCGTCGATACGTCCTGATCCTGATAGATGACTTCATCGGGATGCGGTGGATCTACAGCCTACGCCAGAAGAGTGACGCCGCTCTCGCGGTGCCTCTGGCTAGTGATGGCTGAGCGTCAGTCCTGCCACACGCTGCACACCTTCTACTCGGATCGCGGCGACAAGTTTCTTGGCGAGATGGACAGCTTCGCCAAGCACGGGATTTTTCACCAGGTCTTCGCTCCTGCTAGTGCTCATCAGAGCGATGTTTCTGAGCACTAGAACCGCACCATAGAGGATGCGGTTCGCGCTATGCGGTCTGAGTGCAGTCGTCCAGAGTTCTTCGCTTTTGAGGGCTTCGCCTACATGACTTGGGTCTGGAACCGCCTCCCACACGGTCCTCTTCCAGACCACGTCACTCCGTATTAGCTCTTGTTCGGCCACCGTGCTGACCTGCAACTCGCTCGCGTCTCGGGATCCATGGCTTCTGTGTGGTACATCGAGAACCAGCAGGGGTCCAAGGTCTCGCCGCGGAGTTGCTTGTGTGCCTTTGCCGGCATCTTCCCGCGGTCGAAGGCATGGCGTTTTTGGGACCCTGCTCGTCGTCCAATTGTTGAGCCACGCGACACATTCTTCTTTGAGTCCCTCACCTATCGTGATTTGACTTCGATCACGTCGATGTCCGTCACACACGTCCCTACGTGTGAGGTTTCTCAACAGATGGGGGAGTCTGCGCCTGTGAGCATCGCTCGCCAGGCTGATGTGTTCGTTCCAGCTCCCTCCACTTCTCCGACTCTTGATGACCCAGCGATAACTACTGTCGGTCGAGAGATCTCTCCAGCCCCGCCGACTTCTACCCCTATCCCCTCGCACCCCACATGTACCCATGATCGTGTACTTATGCGTACTCTTGTGACCGTACCTGTGTCCGCCGGCACTCTTGCCTCTATACGCGGACCTGCCTCACTTGCTCCTACTGTCACACCGAGCCCCGTGTCTCCCAACACCTGCATCTCCTTGCAGGGCATCACCAGCTCCCTTGACTCAGCCCTCCCCTGCTGCGATTGAGACCGTTCCCAAGCCTGAGGTGCGCCCCTCGAGCCGGGGTTACTCCCGTGAGCCTGGCGGTCGTTTTCGACCATTGGACTTCGGAGCTCAGCGAGTGTCTAGTCCCGTACCCAAGCGCTCCGCTCGCAGCATCACAAGTGGTGATCCCGGCACAAAGACCCTAGGCCTGAGTGTCCGCACTGAGTAAATAGAGGTACATCCAGCATGTCCCATAGGACACAACCGCGTCACTCGCAAGTTTCATATCGCTTGTGATGTAGCAGCCGATCTTGTGGTCATCAGACCTTGCACTGAGGCGTACGCTCTTGCCACGCAGAGCTCTCCTTGTATTGTGCCTGACCCAGACACACTGAGGGAAGCTTTGTCGTCACAGGATGCTAACGCTTGGCATGCTGCCTGCGAGTATCAACTTTGCGCCATCCGAGAACACGGAGTTTACGAGCTAGTCGACTTTCCACTTGGGAGGAAGGCTATTCAGGTTAAGTGGGTCTTTCGCAAGAAAGTGAAGCTAGATGGCTCACTGGAATGCCACAAGGCTCGCTTGGTCATCAAGAGGTACTCTCAGATTGAGGACATCGATTACACAGACACCTTTGATCTTGTCGGCCGCATGACCTCAGCTCGAGCTCCGTTCGGTGTAGTGGCTCAGCAAGACTGGGAACTGCACCAGATGGATGTGAACAATGCGTTCCTCTGTGGCTCTCTGGATGTGGGGATTTACATGGCTCAGCCACCCGGTAACAAGGTATGGCGCTTCCGCAAGTCCTTGTATAACCTCAAGCAGTCTCCTCGATGTTGGAACCATGAGATCACTAGCACCATGACTCGTGCGGGATATGTACAAAGCGAAGCAGATCCCTCTCTCTTCATCCGAAAGACGCCTGAGTGATTCACCGCCATCCTGGTCTATGTCGACGACCTTCTGATCGCGTCTCCTTCATTGGAGGCTGTGAAGGAGGTCAAGGCTGTCCTCCAGACTGCCTATAGGATGAAGGACCTTGGTCATGCAATGGTGTTTCTCAGCATGGAGATCGTGGGAGACCACAGACGTCGTACTCTGCTACTGCATCAGGCCCGATACGTACGTCTTGTGGGGGAGCACTTCAGCGACCTCCTCGGCGCAGTGCCCACGGCTTCCACACCTCTCACGCCTGACGGGCAAGATGTCCTGAAGGTGGACGATCCCACACAGCTTGGGGAGACAATGGATGTCACCCTGTACCTCCGTCTCAACGGATCTCTGATGTACCTGGCCACTACCACACGTCCTGACATCGCATTTGCCGTCAACCTCCCTGTCCTGTTTTTGTAAGCTCCACGCGCTAGAGCCCTTCACGCGGCTGTAAGAGTGGTGCGGTACGTGGTCTCCACACTGTACCTCGGACTCTGCTTTCGCCGGCAGTGTTCAGTGGTTTTTGACGGCTACACCGGCAGCGACTTGGCCTGGAGCCTAGATGGATGGAGTTGCACAGGTTACGTGTTCCTGCTCGGTTGGACCACTGTGTTCATGCGCAGCGGGTAGCAGGGCTGCATTGCATGTAGCTCATCGGAGGTGGAGTACGTTGCTCTGGGTGCAGGGGTTGCTGAGGCGGTATGGCTGCAGCGCCTGTTCCTTGAGCTTGGCTAGTCAGTACCCGCCATTGTGCTTCGTTGCGACAACTAGAGTGCTCTTGCCATTGCGGAGAACTCTGGTGTCTTTCATGCTTGCACGAAGCATATTGCTGTTGAGCATCACTGTCTACGTGATCTAATGGAGCGACACGTGATCTCCGTCATTTAGGTTGGCACAGACATGCAGCGTGCTGACTTCTTCACGAAGGCACTAGCACGCGGAAAGTTCCTGGTGGCCATTCGTTCAGTTCGACTTCGCCCTTTGCTTGAGAGTGGTTGAGTGTGGGGTGTGTCTGAGTCCGTGTCACATTTGTCGTTTCACTCGTTTTACTCCTCTCAGTGCTGCACGTGTATGGACATGCGTACCATCGGGTCATGGAGGAGTATTGTGATTTGTGACGTTGCTATCGACCTGTACAGTTTACTGTGACCACTCGATCGTGTCCATACTCGTGCAGATCCCTGATGCGGATCCTGGTGGTACCGGTGCGTCATCTGGTGGTGGGCTACCAGCTTGGAGCTGACCTACGACCGTTCCAGAGCTCTGGACGCTACCCGAGACCTCCTGCAGTCTTTCTCCAGCACGCAGAAGTTTATCGGTGGACTGGCCATGGGCCCAATTTACAAGTTTTTGCATTGTGTGTCCACCGTTTGATGCCGGATGCATGCATGTGACCAGTCGTAGCGTCCGGCTTTTGATCCTGCACGTCTAGGTTCAGACGACGTAGCGTTCTGACATGTCTGCGCAGAGTTACGACCAAAACAACTGTTTTGGGCCGGTTTTAGGACAGATCTTACACTGCCGCATGCGACACCCGCCGTGCGCCGCGGTAGGTACTTATGCCATGGACCTGTCATTTGTCATCTCCCTCTGCAAATGCTATTGAAGCATTCTGACACCTTGCCTTGTATCTCTTAGCCAGATCCTTGCCGTTGTGTGCACGACTCGTGACTGTCGTCACAATCTGACCAAACACCGATGCCTAGTCGGTGGTTGCATCTCTAGGAAGATTCCACGCATCTTCTTGTTGTGATTTGTGACGTTCGTGTACAGTTTACTATGACCACTCGGCCGTGTCCATACTCGTGCAGATCCCTGAGGCGGGCCCTGGTGACACCGGTGCGACGACTGGCGGTGGACTACCGGCTTGGAGCTCGCCGACTACTGTTCCAGAGCCCAAGATGCTACCGGGACTCTCTGCTGTCCTTTCTACAGCTTGTAGGCGTCTTTTGGCGGACTGGCCATGAGCCCTATTTGCATGTTTTTGCATTGTATGTCCACCGTCTGATGATGGATGCATGCATGTGACCAGTCGTAGCGTCCGTCTTTTGATCGTGCACGTCTAGGTTTAGACGGCGTAGCATTCTGACATGTGTGCGCAGAGTTACGGCCAAAACAGTGGTTTTTGGCCGGTTTTTAGGACAACTATTGGACTGCCGCGTGCGACACCCACCGTGCGCCGCGATAGGTATTTATACCTTGGACCTGTCATTTGTTCTTTCTCTCTGCAATTATATTCAGTTTGAGTTTCCTGACACTCTGTTCGTGTCCCAACCCAGACCCTTGCAGTTTTGTCTCTAACTTGTGACTGTTGTCACACNGTGACCAGTCGTAGCGTCCGTCTTTTGATCGTGCACGTCTAGGTTTAGACGGCGTAGCATTCTGACATGTGTGCGCAGAGTTACGGCCAAAACAGTGGTTTTGGGCCGGTTTTAGGACAGCTCTTGGACTGCCGCGTGCGACACCCGCCGTGCACCGCGGCAGGTATTTATGCCTTGGACCTGTCATTTGTTAACTCTCTCTGCATATGCCATTGAAGCATTCTGACACTTTGTCTTGTGTCTCCTAGCCAAACCCTTGCCGTTGCGTTGTTGACCTGTGACTGTCCTCACCGTCTAACCAGGCACAGACGCCTAGTCAACGGCTGTGTTGCTAGGAAACTTCCATGCATTTTCTCATGGTATTAGAGCATTGAGACAGTTCTGACTGAGCTGCGCAGCAGAGACGCAGCAGAGCAGCAGCAGTGAGAGTCAACGCTGACGTCAGCAACCACCTACTGACATCAGCACCATACTTGGCCAAATTCTTGGCCGGACCGTCAACAGTTGCCAGCGTCTCAACTCCTCGAGAAACGCTGACGGTTTTGAAATCTGACAAAGTTGACCTGTCGCCCCATATCGAGTGGCGACATGAGCCTGTCCGACAACAAGGGGAAGGGACCAGGCGACCCTTCCTCCTCTTTGTCTGGTGTACTGAGTCCACGCTCACAGGCCATTGAGGACCTACGAAGCCAGCAGGATGAGATGCGTTGCCTCCAGAGAGAGCAGACTGACGCTATGCGCACGCTGACTGAGCTTCTGCGTGCTAGGTCCACGACTCCTCAGTGGGCTTCTGAGGGAGCTGCCGGTGTCGCGGTCTCTACCCAGCAGTCGGCTCAGGCACCCGTGACAGGCGCTCGACCTGTCCCAACACCTGCTGACCTCCTGGATGATGAGCCACTCATGCCACGCATTACGGATGATTCCCCGGCTCAGGAGATTCGAGTTCTTCAGGATCGCCTCCGTCAGCTGCAGACGTGCACCCGATCTCCTCCGTTTTCCTCGATACGATCGTCACCTGACTACCCCGGTGACCATCCTCTTCCAGGAGTCTTTCCCGTCTCTCGTCCTACTCAACCTGTGGTTGCTCTCCCCACGGAGCGGCAGCCCAAGGATTTGGAGGCACCACCTCCACGGTACATCAGTGAGGATGGCTTCGACTGCTGGGAGATCATGTTTCAGGTGTGGGCTACTTCTGAGGGAGTGTGGCCTTACTACCACAGCCCGTACCAGCCTACAGACCCAGCACAGGTACTTACAGCAACCCGGGCCATGCGCGGACTCCTCTACGCCATGCCACGCGAGACCGTCGTCGACTTCCGCCCCTTCCTTGGCGAGGCTGGCACAGGCACCGGCGCCGATCCCCGTGGAGGTTGGGATCTGGCCTTATCCCTGTTGGCCGCAGAGACGCACGCCACTCGTGCATCACAAATTCGTGCTTTCCATTCGCTCCGTCAGGGGCCTGCAGAGCCTGCAACGGATTACCGGCGACGCGCCATGCGCATCTACACGCGCTTGGGGACCTCAGGAGGCACACAGCTGTGGGCGCTTCGTGCGATTATGCTCAGAGTTTGCCTCGAGTACACCGACATATTCACACGGTACAGCGACGTTGTCCTCGAGCCCTTCTCAGCCACTCTGCAGCTGCTTCCTTGGGCACATCAGCTCTTCCTTCAGGTGACCTCAGCCCACGAGGCAGCCGTAGCCCATCAGGAGACTTCCCTCGCTACAACAGCCTTCGCATCACCACCATCTTCCCTCCTACAGTCTCCCTCTTCCTCCTCCATCACTTCCTTATCTTCCTCTTCCTCTTCAACCTCGTCTACACGCACGCAGTCACAAGGCGTTGTGGCAGCCGCCCAGGGGAAGAAGAAGAATAGGAAGCGTGGATCTGGTCAGCAGCAGTCGTCATCCAGTGGTAGTAATGGCCGTTCTGTGCACTGCTACAACTGTGGAGGCGCCCATCGCTACACCGAGTGCCAGCAGCCGCTTGACTGGGCGCGGATCACTTGTGGGCTCCAGGCTGCTCATGCTCTCCGTTCCATGTCTGGTACGTCACCCGCATCCTCCTACGGACGCGCGGGGGCCACGACTGCAGCCGTTCCTGCCTCCTCACCGGCGAGCAGCAGCGATCCAGACCCACGCGACCGCACCATCGCCGAGCTTCGCCACCTTCTGGTGCTTCGCTTTCAGGGAGGTGCAAGTGTGTTGTCATCATCGGGTGGTTCACAGACTGTTTGTTCGTCCATTCCTGTGGCTCGTGACGACGCGTGTGGGGGAGCACAGTCAGCATGTGATGATGATGGGCCTGACTGCACCGAATGGATACATGAGTCTCATCTTTGTGTTGTGCGTTGTTCCTCCCCACTGACGGCTCAGCGTCCCTCTGATGCCGAGTGTTCCATTGCTCGTTGTACAGTGACGTCCACCAGCCGTGACTCCAGTGGCACTTGGATCATCGATTCTGGTGCCACCCATCACATGACGTGCCGTCGTAGTGACTTTGTTGTTCTCGGTCTCGTCACGTTTGTCCGTTCCGTTCTTACAGGCTCTAGTCAGTCCTTGCCAGTCCATGGTGTTGGGGTTGTATGCTTCGATGGTCCGTCTGGCCCCTTGTACCTTTCCGACTTGTTGTTTGTGCCTGATCTTGGGCTCAGCTTGCTTTGTGTGCGTGCTTGCACTTTGATGGGTCTCTTTGTGGAGCATACCGCTGACTCAGCGACTGTGACTGCTACTGACACCCGCAGTGTCGTCCTGCGTGCTTCATTCATAGATGATCTGTATCGCATCGCTCGGCCCTCCTCCCCTTGCCCTTCCTCTTCCTCCAGTCGTGTCTTTGTCACTGGTGTTCTATCTCCGGAACACCAGAGGTTGCTTCATCGCCGTCTCTGTCACGTGGGCTCCGACATTGTCGAAGCTCATTCGTACACAGCCCGCTCTCGGTCTTGAAGTGGCTTCTTTCGAGCAGCCACCCAAGACTGACTGTCTTCTTTGCGCTCAGGGGAAGATGCACCGGTGCACCTAACCTGACTCTTGTTCCCGAGCGCTTCGGCCTCTCGAATTGGTTCACTCAGACCTTCTCGGCCTTCTCCCGATCGAGTCCCTGTCCGAGAGGGGCCGGTATTTTCTGACTCTAACTGATGACTTTACCCGGATGCGGTGGGTCTACAGCCTGCGTCAGAAGAGCGACGCCGCCCTTGCGGTTCGACTGTGGCTAGTGATGGCTGAGCGTCAGTCCCGCCACACGCTGCATACCTTCCGCTCAGATCGCGGCGGCGAGTTCCTTGGCGAGATGGACTCCTTCTTTGTTGAGCACGGGATTTTTCACCAGGTCTCCGCTCCTGCTACCCCCCAGCAGAACGGTGTATCTGAGCGCTGGAACCGCACCATGGAAGATGCGGTTCGCGCCATGCGGTCTGAGTGCGGTCTCCCGAAGTCTTTTGTCTTTGAGGGTTTTGCCTACATGACTTGGGTCTGGAACCACCTCCCGCACGGTCCGCTTCCGGACCATATTACACCGTATGAGCTCTGGTTTGGACACCGTGCTGACCTTCGTCTTGCTTGCGTCTGGGGCTCCCTGGCCTCCGTGTGGTAAACCGAGGACCAGCAGGGGTCCAAGGTCTCACTTCGGGGCCACTTGTGTGTCTTTATAGGCATTTCCCCGCGGTCGAAGGCCTGGCGCTTCTGGGACCCTACTCGTCGTCGCGTCATTGAGTCCCGCGACGCGCTGTTTTTTGAGTCTCTCACCCACCGTGACCTGACTTCGATCACAACACTCTCCGCCACCCATGTTCCTTCCTCTGAGGGTTCTCGGCGGATGGGGGAGAATTCCACGCCAGCGAGCACCTCTCATCAGGCTGATGTGTCCACTCGAGCCCCCTCCCAGTCTCCGGCCCTTGATGATCCGGCGATCATTGCCGTTGGTCCAGAGATCTCGCCTGTACAGCCTGTTTCTCACCCCACAGGTACCTTTGTTCCCATGCCTCCTTCTGCACCAGCACCTACGTCTGCTGGCACCCCTATTTCTGTATCTGACCCAGCCTCGCCCACTCCCGTTCCTACGTTGGCTGGTACTCCTGCCTTAGTTTCAGGTCCAGTCTTGCCTGCTCCAGCTGTCACACCCAGCCTCGTGTTCCCCACACACGCATTTCCTCGCACGGTGTCTCCGGCTGCCTCGTCTCTGTCCTCACCAGCTGTGGTTGCATCTGTCCCTCAGCCTGAGCTGTGTCCCTCAACCTCAGGTTACTCCCCTGAGGCCGGTGGCCGTCTTCGACCACTGGATACCGGAGCTCAGCTAGCGTCGGGCCCCGGACCCAGGCGCTCCTCTCGCAGCATCGCGAGTGGTGACCCCGGCACAAAGGCCCTAGGCCTGAGTGTCCACACTGAGCTCACAGAGGTACATCCAGCATGCCCCGTAGGGCACGACCTCGTCACTCGCGAGTTCCATATCGCCTGTGACGTAGCAGCTGATCTCGTGGTCATCAGGCCCGGCACTGAGGCGTGTGCACTTGCCACGCAGAGTTCTCCCTCTATGGCGCCCGACCCGGGCACACTAAGGGGGGCTCTCTCATCACAGGTTGCTGACGCTTGGCGTGCTACCTGCGAGGATGAGCTTCGCACTATCCGAGAGCAGCGAGTCTACGAGCTTGTCGACCTTCCTCCTGGGAGGAAGGCTATTCAAGTCAAGTGCGTCTTTTGCAAGAAGGTGAAGCCGGATGGCTTACTAGAGCGCTAGAAGGCCCGCTTGGTCGTCAAGGGGTACTCTCAAATTGAGGGAGTTGATTACACCGACACTTTTGCCCCTGTCGGCCGCATGACCTCAGCTCGAGCTCTGTTTGGTGTAGTGGCTCAGCATGATGGGGAACTGATCCAGATGGATGTGAACAATGCGTTCCTCCATGGCTCTCTGGATGAGGAGATTTACGTGGCTCAGCCACCGGGCTTTGAGGACGCTGACAAGGTCTGGCGCTTGCGCAAGTCCTTGTACAGCCTCAAGCAATCTCCGCGGTTTTGGAACCGGAAGATCACCGGTACTTTGACTTGTGCAGGATACGTACAGAGTGAGGCAGACCCCTCTCTTTTCATCCTACCGACACCCGAGAGGTTCACCGCCATCCTGGTCTATGTCGATGACCTTCTGATCGCGTCTCCGTCCCTAGAGGCCGTGAAGGAGGCTTAGGCTGTCCTGCAGACTGCCTACAGGATGAAGTACCTCGGTCCTGCTTCGGTATTTCTCGGTATGGAGATCGTGCGAGATCGCAGACATCGGACACTGTTGTTGCATCAGGCCCGATACGCACAAGTCCTGGGGGAGCGCTTTAGTGATCTCCTCGGTGCAGTGCCCTCCGCTTCCACATCTCTTACACCCGATGGGCAGGATGCCCTGAAGGTGGATGACCCTACACAGATTGGGGAGACAATGGACGTGACCTTGTACCTCCGTCTCATCGGATCTCTGATGTACCTGGCCACTACCACGCGTCCTGACATCGCATTCGCCGTCAAACTCCTCGCTCTGTTCTCGTAGGCTCCACGTGCGAGAGCCCTTCATGCGGCTGTGCGAGTGGTACAGTACGTGGTCTCCACACCGTATCTCGGACTCTGTTGTTGTCGGCAGTGTTCAGTGGTCCTTGACGGCTACACCGACAGCGACTGGGATTGGAGCCCAGATGGGCGCAATCGTACTGGCTACGTGTTTCTGCTCGGTGGTACCACTCTGTCTTGGCGAAGCGGGAAGCAGGGCTGCATCGCACGTAGTTCGTCGGAGGCAGAGTACTTTGCTTTGGGCGCAGGGGCTGCTGAGGCAGTATGGCTGCAGCGCTTGTTTCTTGAGCTTGGGCAATCAGTACCCGCCATTGTGGGACAGCAGCGTTGTTGATGCAGCGTGCGGGCTTCCACGCTCGTTGCTTAAGTCAGCTGCCCCCTCAGTCTGCTGCTCTATAGTCTAAGTCTGGAAGCTCTGGGTTTGTTACTCAGAAACGCGCGCG
>SZWC01004565.1:15639-27199 GCA_023375785.1 Penium margaritaceum
GTGCGGGCTTCCACGCTCGTTGCTTAAGTCAGCTGCCCCCTCAGTCTGCTTCTCTAGAGTCTAAGTCTGGAAGCTCTGGGTTTGTTACTCAGAAACGCGCGCGCCAGAGTTAGCGCCAAAAAGCAGCTCAAAACTGAAAGCAACTGGTTAGGAATGAAGAACGAGCAACAATGGGAGACCCCTCCAAGTTGTAGCTCCCCCCCACTAGTGTAAAACTTGTTCCTCAGCTAACCAGCCAATCAGAAAATAGTCTTAGACCTATTTTCTGGCAGGCAGGGTTTTCTCGGTGAGCCCTGCCAGACGCCCGACAGCCCAAAACCCGGGCGTCGTCCGTTTTGCCTGAAAACTGGACCATACCATAATACCGACGCTGCAAACACAGTCGTGCGGTCAGAATCAGCTAGAAAAGTGGCAGCAAGGAGTTATGGCTGCTCGAACCCGGGAAGTGCCTACGACAGTCAGTGATGCCAAGCAGGGCCACACTGCAGGAGACACTGACTCTAGGCATAACATGATGATGCAGACGCAATGCCATAACCAGACACAGAGCTGAGTGCATGGAAACAGCATCTGCAGCGGCAGTGACCGCCAGCGGCTCGAGCACCGCAGAGGCCTGTCGATGGAGCTGAGCGCATCGTCGTAGGGAGGAGGCTTCAGCGAAACGGTGCGTGGGCCTCAGCGTGCGTCGGCTCCACCGCGCGACACTCCACCAGCGTCGAGTCTCTCCGTCAGTCATCTGCACGCCGATGTACACAAGCCGGGAGGACACACCAGAGTACAAATGAGAGATGCGCGAAAACCAACACTCCCCCATGACTCACAGGCGTAGTGCACATGTGCGGACAGAGATACAGACAGCGACCAAACTCCCCCAGACCACGCAGGGATGCAAGCAGGGACAAAAGAGAGCTACTCACGGACGCAAGCCGACCAAACTCACAGCCTTCTTGAACGAGTCACGCTTCAGTGCCTTGGTCAAGAAGTCAGCCAACTGTCGTGCCGTCTCAACCCACACGATGCTGATGTTGCCGTCATGCAACAATGAACGTACATAGTGATACTCAACATTGATGTGCTTTGTGCGTGTGTGATGCACGCCGTCATTGTCGGCGATGGCCATGGCACTCTCATTCTCACAATGCAACGTGATGGATGCGACAGGCTGACGCAACTCGGACAACAGATGACGCAACCACACACTCTCACATGCGCCTGAGCCAAGAGCTACATACTCAGCCTCAGCAGTGATGCGTGCAATGCACCCCTGCTTGCCACTGTGCCAGGACACAGAAGTGCCGCCAATCAGAAAGATCCAGCCTCTGCGACTCCTACCGTCCGGACTACCGGCCCAGTCACTGTCGGTGTATCCCACCGCGACCACAGACGGCTGACGGCGGAACATGAGACCTCGCCGAGGAGTCGAGACAACATAGAGCAGCACTTGGATCGCGGCCTTGTAGTGGAGGTGACGCGGCTCCTGAGAGAACTGGGCCAGGAGGTTCACGGCGAACGCAATTTCTGGGCGCGTCATCGTCGCCAGGAACATCAGTGACCCGATGACTCGCAGGTTTGTGGTCACGTCAATTGGCTCCCCCACGATTGCTGGGTCGGGACTCTTCAGCTTGACGTAGCCATCAGGTGACATGGGTGAGGATGCGCTCGGCACAAGTGGCAGGTCCTCTGCAAAGCGGGTGGACAGAGTCTGCACATAGGCGGCCTGGTGGATGTGCAGGACCCCCTCGGAGTGATCATGCTGGAGCTCCATGCCCCGGAAGACTCTGGCATCTCCGAGATCCTTCATCTGGTAGGTGGCGTGCAGTAAGGCCTTGACGCGCTGGATGGTAGCCGTGTCTGGCGACGTGATGAGAAGATCGTCGACGTAAACCAGAACAGCGGCGAAAGTCTGGCCTCACGGACTGACAAAAAGTGCGGGGTCAGCGGTGCTGCGCTGGAGTCCGCCCCGAAGGAGCATGCTGCTGATTTCTTGGTTCCAGCACCGAGGCGACTGCTTGAGGCCATAGAGGGCCTTACGTAGTCGCCAGACTCTCCCACTGCCGTCGTCCAAGCCTAGGGGCTGCACCATGTAGAGCTTCTCACCCTCTAGTGAGCCATGGAGAAATGCGTTGCTCACATCCATCTGATGCAGTTTCCTCCCGGCTAGTGGAGAACCGACCAACTGGGGCAAAGATCTGGTCGTAGTTGACTCCAGGGATCTGGGCAAACCCCTTGGCTGTAAGGCGGGCCTTGTACTTGTCCAAGGACCCGTCGAGCTTCCACTTGCGCCGAAAAACCCACTTGGCACCGATGGCCTTCCGACCAAGAGGAAGGTCGACAAGGTCGTACACATGGTACTGTCGGATAGCAGCGAGCTCATCAGCATAGGCGGTGTCCCAGTGTGCGGCCTCAGGAGAGGCTCGTGCCTCACGCAGGGTGGCTGGGTCCTCCGAGCGTGCTGTGGAACGGACAGAGAGAGCGTGTGCATCTTGAGCCCCTAGTAGGATGCGCGTGAGTGTAACCACGACAGCGTGCCGATGCTCGTGATGGAGCATGCCGTAGCCCAGTGCGGAGCCCGGGTGAAGGTCTGAAATGATGGCTGAGGTGGTCAAGCCAAGGGCCTTGGTGCCAGGGTCCCCACTCACGACCGTGGGAGTGGAGGAGACGCGTGGAGCCACGGGGGGTCGAGGCGCCACGGAGCGTGGTGCGACAGTCCGCACGCTCGTCGACGGTCTGGGTCGGAGACTGCCGCTGGGCCACGTGTGTAGCATGGCGGGGCAGGAGATGGCACTGAGTTCGACGGGCCAATGGAGGCAGACGGGGTTGCTGGTCCGGAGGGGCCAGCGGATGCAACCGGGGCAGCTTGCCCGGATGGGCCGGCAGACGTGACTGGGGCTAATGGCCTGGAGGGACTGGCGGGCACGTCTAGGATTGCCGGACCGGAGGGGCCAGCGGACACAACTGGGGCTGCCGGTCCGGAGGGACCAGCGGACGCGATTGGGGCTACTGGCTTGGAAGGACTGGCGGGCGCGTCTGGGACTGCCGGACCGGAGGGTCCAGCGGACACGACTGGGGCTGCCGGTCCGGAGGGACCACCGGACGCGACTGGAGCTGCCGGCCTTGAGGGACCAGCGGACGCGTCTGAGGCTGCCGGCTCGGAGAGACCAGCAGACACGACTGGGGCCATGGACTAGGACGGGCCGGCAGACGCGACATGGGCTACCGGCTCAGGGGGACTGGTGAACGCGATGGGGGCTGTTGGCTTGGAGGGACCAACAGACGTGACTGGGGCTGCCGGCCCAGAGGGACTGGGGGATGTGTCACCTGGAAGCGACAGGACGGAGGACGGACTCACTCCCCCACACGACTTGATAGACACAGACGGGCCGTAGCGAATGAGGTCGCGAGGAAACAGGTCCCTGAAGAAGAGTGCATCCCGGGACTCGACGATGCAGTGCCGGGAGGGATCCAAGAAGCGCCAGGCCTTGGACTGACGAGAGACACCGAGGAAGGTGGAGGGACGTCCGCGGGAGGTGAGCTTGAAGCCCTGCTGCGGGGCGGGCAGCCACACCACGGCCACGCAGCCCCAGACGCGAGCCGGGCGGAGGTCAGCGCGCTGACCGCACCAATGCTGGTAAGGCGTGGACTGGCGGGGAAGGGGACCGTGGGGAATCCGGTTCCAGACCCAGGTCATGTAGGCCATGGCTTCGAAGGAGAAACCATCGGAGAGACCAGACTGGACCCGCATGGTGCAGACGGCGTCGGCCATGGTACAGTTCCACCGTTCGGAAACACCGTTCTAGGCGGGCGTGTAGGGCGCGGATGTCTCATGGTGGACGCCGCGTGAGGTGAGAAAGGTCGTGGCCTTGCCCATGTACTCACCACCGCGATCGGAGCGAAAGCGGCGAAGAGGACGGCCACACTCGCGCTCCGCAAGGACAAGCCAGTCCTGGATGGTGCGGGCGACATCGCTCTTCTGTCGAAGGCAGAAGACCCAGCGGTAGCGAGAGTAGTCGTCAGTGAGGGTGAGGACATAGCGGCCGTGCTTGCTGATGGACTCGGTGGAGAGAGGGCCCATGACGTCCGAGTGGACAAGGTCAAGAGGGGCGGAAGCACGGGAAGAAGACAAAGGGTACATGGACTAGTGCATTCTCAACTGAGTGCAATCAACGAACTCGGTGGGGCACGGGAGGGGGGAAGTCTCCGGGTCAAGGCCCTTGGCCGGTTGGGTGTGGAGCATGCTGTCTACGGCGCCAGAGTGGACGTGGCAAAGACGGCGGTGTAAGAGGCGAGTGTGCGAAGGGGAAAGCGTACTAGTAACAAACACATGGCCTGTGGCGGCCGACGGGGAGGAGACGGAAGGGGAGGAGGAGAGACGGGGCACATGCCACAGGTTGCCACGGGCAGTGGCGTGCAGGATAACGAGACCAGACGGATGCAGCGACACAGTGCCAACACCACACGAGTCCACAACATCCATGCTCATGCGGTCAAGTGCAGTGACGGACAGGAGGCTGAGCTCAAGACCAGGGACGAAGAGGACGTCGGTCAGAAAGACGTCACCGGCAGGATCACGGAAGCGAACAACGCCAACGCCACGGACAGGAAACACCTGTCTGGAGCCCCTCCGGACACCGGAGACATCGCCTACAGGACCAAGCATACTGAAGGCCTCACGAGAGGCCGTCATGTGATGCGTGGCCCCGGAATTGATGATCCAGGTCTCAGCGGGGTCCTGGACCGGGGTCGCCGGATCGCTAACGGTCACATGGCAGCAAGCAAGGGACGCGGACGTGGTGGACGGAGGCGCGAACCGAGACTGCCAATCGTCAAGCCATGCAACGTCGTCACACGAAGGGGTAGAGGAGACCACGGGAGACGATGCGACAGACGAGGAAACGGGACACGGCCGTAGATCAGTCTCAGTCATGCAAGGCAGGGCAGGGGAGCAGGAGGTGATGCAACTCGCACTTCCCTGGGAAGGAGGGCGCGTCAGGCCGAGCTGGAGCGCGATGAACTGCTCCAGCTGACGCTCACGGGAGGACGACCCGGGAGTGTAGACCGAGTGCGGAGTGACGGTACCGGATCCCGGGTAAGGGAGGGACAGTGCCGGCAACGGGAACGCAGGCGCCGACGGTTGTGGGTACTACTGTTGCGATGCGGGTGTCTGCTGGACTGGCGGAGCTGTTGCAGGGGCGGAGCTGCTGGGTGAGGTTGAAGTGTCAGGGCCAGCAGCAGCGACGGCGGCAAAGGCGAGACGGCGCTCACGCTGGCCACGCATGGTGGCGATGACGCGCGCCTCGTCCGTCGGGAGAGGGCACGTGTACCACCCGTGCCCGGGCTGACCACAGTTGTGGCAGACTGAGCCACCGCCGCTGGACCCGGTCGACGGCTGCTGCTGCTGCTGTTGCGGCGGACCCTTGCCTTTCTTGTTCCGGCTCTTCTTCTTCTTCCCTGAAGACGATGAGGTAGCGGCGGCGGGGGAGGCGACAGCCACGGAGGCGACGGCAGGGGAGGCAATGGCAGGTGATGCAAGAGCCTCCGTGCGATGGAGCTCGGACTCCTGGCGAGTTTCCTCAATGCGGAGGAAGAGCTCGTATGCCCAGGGCATAACGGTACCCTGGGCCGCCATGGTGGAGAGGACGTCCTAGGGGTAGTGCACGAAGACGTCCGCATACGCGCTGGTGGCGCCGCGCTTGATGGTAAGGAGCGCGGACAGTGGAGGTGGAGCAGATTTGCCGAGACGACGAAGGATGTCCTCCGCCCGCTGCCAGTAGGCAGTGACTGTCTCGGTTTCCCCCATGTGCAGGGAGTTGAACTCCCGGAGCAGACGGCTGATCTCAACATCGCTGGACAGGCGATGGGGCCTGGTGAGGACATGCCATGCGGCTGCAGGGTCTGGGATGTCGCCAGAGGTGAAGTTGCCAAGGAAAGGCTCTAGGGCCAGGCGGGAAGCTGGAGGGGCGACTGGAAAGAAGGCACGGACGGCGCGACCAGCGTCATACAGCTGGTCGACCTGGGTGGAGTCGTAAGGGAGGGTGTAGTATGCCCACAAGCCCTCACCTTGTGCCTAGATCCGGAAGCTGAGTTCCTAGCTCCGAAACTGCTCACCGGCCTGAAGCGGCGGCGGCGGCGTCTCAAAGTCCTTCTGCCTGCGGCCGGCGCTCAGAGTGGGGCCAAGGACGGAGGTCACTGTTTGCCGTTGGCGCTGAGTCTGCTATTGTGCCAGGTAGTATGTGGCAGCAGACACAGTTGGGTTGGCGTTCCCTGGAGGGACGAATGGCAGCGGCGCACTGGTGGCAGTCTGGGAGGCTACTGGCTGTAGCGCTGCAAGCTGCTACGTCAAGGCGGCGAGCTATTGCTGAAGAGCGACGAGGGGATCAGGGTTGTCGCCAACGACACCAGTGGGTTGGTGCTGCTGTTGCTGCTGCTGCGGCGGCAGCGGCAGCGGCGGCGGCGGCGGCGGCTGCTGCTGCTGCTGCTGCTGCAGTCGCTATAGAAACAGGGGGGTAGGGGTCCCCCTAACAGAGGAGGACCCCTCCTCACCTGGGCTACCAGCCATGGTTTGGTGTCCCTTGTGTTTTTTCTTTTTTTTGTCTTTGTGTTGCTGATATCAGCAGTCCTCTCCTACCCCTCTCCTTTCTCCGCCTTCCTTTTTTTTCTTTGTTGATGATGTCATCAGTGACGTCAGGAGAGGGGTGTTGACGTCAGTAGCGGCGGTTGTTGGGGCCACCGCTACTGCTGCTGCTGCTGCAGCCGCTGCTGCTGCTGCTGCTGCAGCTGCTATTGCTGCTACTATTGCTGCTGCTACTATTGCTGCTGCTGCTACTGCTGCTGCTGATGCTGCAGCTGCTGCTGCTGCTACATTTGTAGCTGCGGCTGCTGTTGCTGTGAGCTGCTGCGGCTGCCATGACTGCTGCAGCTTGTTGCTACTACTGCACGCTACTGCAGTTGCTGCTCGCTACTGTTGCGGACTGTTGCTGCGAGCTGCGGGGGTGGGGGATTTTTTTGTTTGTCCTTCTCGTCGTTTTTTTTTTTCATTTTTCCTGTCACAACGGGCAGTAGCCCATTGTCTGCTGCGAGCAGCGGGCTGCTCCTTGCTAGCAGCAGCAAGCTGCTGCTCGCTGGCAGCAGCGGGCTGCTGCTCGCTGCTCGCTCGCTGCAAGCTGCGAGCAGCAGCAACCGCGGCTGGCTGCTGCCAGCAGCTACTCGCTGTTGCTGCTGCTGCAGTTGGCTACTACTCCAGCTCGCTGTTGCAGCTGCTGCAGCTCGCTGCTGCATGCTGCTGTAGCTGCTGCGTGCTGCGGCTGCTGCTTGCTGCCGCTACAGGCTGCTGCTGCGGGCTGCTGATGCGCGCTGCTGTTGCTGCTACTGCTGCGAGCTGCTGCTGCGGGCTGCTGCGAGCTGCTGCTTTTGCCTGCTGCTGCTGCTGCACGCAGCTGCTGCTGGCTGCTGCTGCCACTGCTCTCTGCTGTTACCTGCGGCTACAGCTGGTGCAGGTTGTTGCTTCTACGTGCTGGTGCCAGTTACTACACCTCGATGACGTTGCAGCGTGCATCGTCGCCCGCAGGTGTCGGACGCCGCTTGCCGCTCACCTCCTCGCGTCACGCGTGGGGATCAGTGTTGCCAAAAAACTTCGGCAGCATTTCCCCTGGCCCAGTGGCCGTGGGAAAAAATGTGACGCTGCCACCAGGCGGGTCAATGCTGCCGGAAAAGACCCGGCAGCATTTCCCCTGCACGGGCGCGTATGGGGGTCCGCCGGCGTTGTCTGGCACCTCTTCGCCTGTCTTCTGCTGCTGTTGCTACGCTCTGGCTCTGATACCAAGCTGGAAAACCTAGGCAGCAGGTTGGGGCAGCAGCGTTGTTGATGCAGTGTGCGGGCTTCCACGCTCGTTGCTTAAGTCAGCTGCCCCCTCAGTCTGCTGCTCTAGAGTCTCAGTCCGGAAGCTGTGGGTTTGTTACTTAGAAACGCGTGCGCCAGAGTTAGCGCCAGAAAGCAGCTGAAAACTGAAAGTAACTGGTTAGGAATGAAGAATGAGCAACAATAGGAGACCCCTCCAAGTTCTAGCTCCCCCCCACTACTGTACAACTTGTTACTCAGCTAACCAGCCAATCAGAAAATAGTGCTAGACCTATTTTCTGGCACGTAGGGTTTTCTCGGTGAGCCCTGCTAGACGCCCGATAGCCCAAGACCCGGGCGTCATCCGTTTTGCCTGAAAACTGGACCATACCATGATACCGACGTTGCGAACGGAATCGTGCGGTCAGACTCAGCTAGAAAAATGGCAGCGAGGAGTTATGGCTGCCCGAACCCGGGTAGTGCCTACGACAGTCAGTGACGCCAAGCAGGGCCACACAACAGGAGACACGGACTCTAGGCATAACATGACGATGCAGACGCAATGCCATAACCAGACATAGAGCTGAGTGCATGGAAACAGCATCTACAGCGGCAGTGACCGCCAGCGGCTCGAGCACCGCGGAGGCCTGCCGATGGAGCTGAGCGCATCCCCGTAGGGAGGAGGCTTTAGCGAAACGGTGCGTGGGCCTCAGCGCGCGTCGGCTCCACCGCACGACATTCCAGCAGCGTCGAGTCTCGCTGTTAGTCATCTGCACGCCAATGTACACAAGCCGGGAGGACACACCAGAGTACAAATGAGAGATGCGCGAAAACCAACACATGGCCACTTCCACGCGTCCTGACATCGCGTTGGCCGTCAAACTCCTCACTCAGTTCTCACAGGCTCCACGTGCGAGAGCCCTTCATGCGGCTTTGCGAGTGGTGCGGTATGTGGTCTCCACGCCGTACCTCGGACTCTATTTTCGTCGACAGTGTTCGGTGGTCCTTGACGGCTACACCAACAGCCACTGGGCTTGGAGCCCAGATGGGCACAACCGTACTGGCTACGTGTTTCTGCTCGGTGGTACCGCTCTGTCTTGGCGAAGCGGGAAGCAGGGCTGCATCGCACGTAATTCGTCGGAGGCAGAGTACTTTGCTTTGGGCGTAGGGGCTGCTGAGGCAGTATGGCTGTAGCGCTTGTTTCTTGAGCTTGGGCCGTCAGTACCCGCCATTGTGCTGCGTTGCGACAACTAGAGTGCTCTCGCCATTGCGGAGAACTCCGGTGTCTTTCATGCTCGCACAAAGCACATTGCGGTTGAGCATCACTTCGTTCATGATCTGGTGGAGTGACGCGTGATCTCCGTCATGTGGGTTGGCAGTGACATGCAGCGTGCTGATTTCTTGACGAAGGCACTAGCTCGCGGAAAGTTCTTGGTGGCCATTCGTTCTGTTGGGCTTCGCCCCATGCCTGAGGGTGGTTGAGTGTGGGATATGCGTCTGTGCCTCATTTGTTTGTATCACTCATTATTGTGTTTGTACCAGTGCTGCACGTGTATGGACATGCGTACCATTGGGTCATGGGGGAGTGTTGTGATTTGTGCCGTTCGTGTTCAGTTTACTGTGACTACTCGGCCGTGTCCATATTCGTGCAGATCCCTGAGGCGGGCCCTGGTGACACCGGTGCGACGACAGGCGGCGGACTGCCGGCTTGGAGCTGGCCAACTACCGTTCCAGAGCCCCAGATGCTGCCGGACTCTCTGCTGTCCTTTCTACAGCTTGTAGGCGTCTTTCGGCGGACTGGCCATGAGCCCTCTTTGCATGTTTTTGCATTGTATGTCCACCGTCTGATGATGGATGCATCCATGTGACCAGTCGTAGCGTCCGTCTTTTGATCGTGCACTTCTAGATTCAGACGGCGTAGCATTCTGACGTGTGCGCAGAGTTACGGCCAAAACAGTGGTTTTGGGCCGGTTTTAGGACAGCCTTTGGACTGCTGCGTGCGACACCCGCCGCGCGCCACGGCAGGTATTTATGCCTTGGACCTGTCATTTGTTAACTCTCTCTGCATATGCTATTGAAGCATTCTGACACTTTGTCTTGTGTCTCCTAGCCAAACCCTTGCCGTCGTATGCACGACATGTGACTGTCGTCACCGTCTGACCAGGCACTGACGCCTAGTCGGCGGCTGTGTTGCTAGGAAGCTTCCACGCATTTTCTGTAGCAGGCAATGTGATCCCTAGGATTCTCACCAGCTCTCTTTCTGTCCATGTAGAATCAAGATGTGCCATGACAGAGACATTCCGACGTCCTGCCTCCTGTCTTCCACCAGGCCAATTTCATTATGGTCATTCCTCATGATGTCAGGACAGGACAGCATTCCCAGGACTGGTCTAGGACATGAGCGAAGTGAAAAGTTGTGTCATTACGATCCTCTCATCATGCTCAAAGATGCTGTGGTGCAAACTTGGGCATGCATATGTGTCTCTGACATCGACAACTCATCACCGCTGCTCCTGCTGCAGTGAATACTCCCAGATCTCAACTCATAGCCCTCAAAGCCTGCCTTGGTTTGGTTCATGTCGTTGCCCACCAATGAAACCAAGCTTTCGTAGCGATGCCAGGGGGGGAGGCAAGCCCAGAATCGTAAGGCTGTTACCAGAGTGACTACTTTGGTCCCGACACAGTACACCTCTAGAGTCGGCTCAGAGACGGCTTGTACAGCACCATGGGGCGAGAGTGTGGAGAGAAGCATGTGGCATGGGCCATGTCACATCGCCTGTAGATGGTCATTGCAGAACTCGCGCATCCACCTGCTTCAGTCCTCCTGCTGTTGTCGCTGCTGTGGTGGGCTTGCCATTGACTGCCCCCAGAACTCTCCGTCGCCCTGCAAACCCTCCTCCAAATGGTGCACATCTCCCTCATATCTCCATCACATCTCCCTCACATCTCCCCCATCACTCCCTAATGCCACATGCCAAATTTCTCCCTCCACGCTGGGGCTGAAAATCTTCCTCCTCAGAAACGAAACACTCCCTGAGACAGCTATTGCAGCAGTCGGCAGGACTCCGCCGCGCTTCTCTTCGAATCCAAGCCCCAAACTTCTTCTCTTCATTTCAGTCCCTGAATTGCAGTCACCACACCAGGAGATATGCTCGGCCATTCCAAATCCTCCGGAGCATCCGCGGCGACAAGACTTCGAAGGAAAGTGACAAGAAAGTTGGGTATCAGTCAAAGTCCTCGTCGCTGTCGTCGTCCGCTGCCGTAGAAGCAGACCGCTGCTGCAGCTTCGCTCTCATCGCAGCGGCCACGCCTGCTGTCGCAGCCTGCGCCGCCTTTGCATTCTGCGGCATGTACAGCGGCTTCTTCGCTGGCGTGCTTGCTGCAACGCCCGCTGCTCCAGCATCCCCCCCGCTGCCGGCCCCAGTTGGGGCAGCTGATGCACCCACAGCGGCAGCAGCGCCTGCTGGCTTTGGACTTGCTGCTGCGGCGTTAGGCCCTGGTCTTGCTGGCTGCTGCTGCTGTGGCTTCGCTCTGGGAGATGCTGGCGGCAGCTGCTTGCTGTCACCGCCTGCTGCAGCCTTCTTTGCCTTAGCCTCCTGCTGCTTTTTGCGCTCGTACTCGGCGAGGGACTTCTTGAAAAGATCGACAAAGTCTCGGAGCACCGTGAAAACTGTGAGTGACACATTCAGACACCGTGGTATTGGGTGGTTAGGGTGAGGGGGGGGG
>SZWC01004565.1:95163-123549 GCA_023375785.1 Penium margaritaceum
GGGGGGGGGGGGAGGGTTACCTAGGCACCAAAGAAGCCCGGGAATTGAACCCGCCCCCCCAAATTACAGTCTGTATAGGTCGGGGTATTTCTACTAAAGGCAAAATCTTTGGGATAGGTATAGGGTGGGATATCCATACCCCGCATCTGCATTGCAGAATGGGGAGGTCCACAGGAGGATGCTTGTCTGTTTTCTCTTTGCGTGGGTGTTTTTGCGGGAGTTGATTATGCTAGTGCTCAGGTGCAGAGGCGACTGCAGTGTATTGGGGAAGGTTTTCAGAGTTTTGTGGTTAGGTTACTCTTTGGGGATGTCCATTGTTTGCACCAAATGCCATGAAATAGGTGTGCTCTCACAAGCTCCCAAAAAGGGTGGGTGTCACGTGTGAGGGGGCCAAAAAGGAGGTCCATGACACTGGGTTTCTGGTGTGGGGAGAAAGACCTGTATAGGGTTCAAAGTTGAGGTGTCAAAGGGTGTATGCGGGGGTAGTCAAGGAAGCGGTGTTTGATAGTTTCTCTTCATAGAAAGCAAGGGAATTCAGGGATTCTGGTGGAATTGGTAGGGAGCGTTGAATTGGATGATGCAGAGGAAAATGTGCAGCATTAGATCTTGTGTGCATAGGTTGATTGGGAGCGCAAGGAGTTTGTTATGAATGCATTTCCAGTCAAAGGATGATGAAGGATGGTATTTGGTCCATGAGAAAGTGCATGATAGGTACGTGTGGAGGATGGCAAGTAGACATGCATAAATTTCGTGGAAAGAGGATTTATTAAGATGGAGGCAGTGGCTTGGGCATGTGTTGGGGGTGATTGTCGAGACAAAGAGGCCCTTCTTACAATAAAGGGGGTTGAGATTTCTGGGGCTGAGCACGGTTGAGCATAGCCAAGGATGGGATCGGACCTTCAATGAGATGTGGTCAATTTGGATTGGTTCATCAACTATTGGATCTTGATTGGGGTTCAGTTTGTACCTAATTGTTGGTGGGAGGCCGCCGAGGGAGATGATGGTGACGTGTTTGGTGATTGGGAGGAATTCCAGAGTTGATTGGGGATTTTGCACGACCTTTTGCCACGCTAGGAGGAGGTGGTCGAGGATGGTATCTGGGATGGTGAGTTGCTCTTTTTTTAGTGGTGGACGGAGGGAGTTTAGAAGCTCTAGTGAGAAAAGGTGTTGGATTTTTAGTTCCCCGGAGAGGAGGAAATTTTTGTTACAAGCCTTTTTCGTGAGGATTATCATCAGGTTTTGTGAGATTCCAATTGCATGCCAGGGGTTCCTTTGCTATTTACAACCGAATTAGGGGTGGGAGGTGAATTTTGGTTTGCATGGCTAGGAAATGCTTTAGAATTGTCATCCATTTTTTGTGGCAGTTGAGGAGTTGGAGGAGTATGATGTATGGGTGGGAGAGTAAAATGTGGTATTTCTTGGGAAGTTGTGTGTAAATGGGGGTGAATTTCCAAGTGTGCCATCCTGGTTTGTAGAGTTCATGGATCCACTTGGCCCCTTGGGTTGTGATGAGAAGGGATGGTCATT
The DNA here is from genome assembly GCA_023375785.1 of Penium margaritaceum. Classification (NCBI taxonomy): domain Eukaryota; kingdom Viridiplantae; phylum Streptophyta; class Zygnematophyceae; order Desmidiales; family Peniaceae; genus Penium; species Penium margaritaceum. The sequence continues at coordinate 96,691 of SZWC01004565.1, forward strand.
GTAGTCCGAGGCCTTGGTACTGTGTAGAGGTTGTGGCTGTGTCCTTGAAATATAGGTGGTCAATCTTTTCATTACCTTGTGTTTTTTTTTTTTTTGAGATGAAGTCCAGGAGTGCAGATTCCAGGGTGTGAAGGATGTCTCTTGGAGGTTGCTCTGCATAGGAGTAGAAGAAGAATTTGGAGTTGAGGTAGGAGTTGATGGCAATACATTTTGCGTGGAGTGGTGCAAGAAAGTTTTCCCAAAGAGGAACCCCTTTGATCAACTGCATGATGTGTGTCCATGCGTGGGTGGGGTTAAAGATTTTATGGAACCATATGCCTACGATGCGGATTGAGTCCTCCAAGATGGAATGAGGAACATAGATGGGAATTGGTTTGTGGGTAGAGATTGGCATTACCCTAGTGATCCTTAATTTCAACGAAACGATTTTTGTGAGTTTAGTGATCCTTAACTTTGTTCAAATTTTACTGGGTTTGAATTAATTCCATGGTCTCTTCATTTCGTCGAAGAAACTCCTAGTGGAACCTTAAATTCAACGAACGGCTGATTTCATTTCCTTGGTGTTCCTTCATTTCGACAATCTTAAGTTCGGCAACTTCTCGCAAGCGCAGGAAATATGCCGACCGGTTCGGAAGTGGTCACTTTCAGACCATGTATTGGGCCTACAAATCTCAACCGTCTGCTTACACGACGGTGCAACATCTTCAACACACATTTAGGATCCCTGATGGTTTTTTTTTTTGTTGATCGACTTGCTCCAAGCACTGTCTCTGGGTGGTTTTTAGAAGGTTTGACGATCATGAAGAAGCAGGATGAAGGTGTTGTTATTGCTATGATTGCATCCATACCGTCCAGTCTAATAAAAGGATGCAAATATGCAAAGGGAAGAGGGCTTGGATCGCCGATCACCCTGCGATCGTTGATGTGATCAAATCGATGCTTCAGGATGCTCGTTGGGCAGGGCGTGCTTTGAACTCTAAGGTTATCCAGCAGGAAATCCACGGTGTTTTGGTTCGTCACGAGCCGGATCAGCTGGAGCTGCTGGGAAAGCGCGCTTTTGCACGATCCTAGGTACGGAAGTTTCTCCGGAGGGAGCTGGGCTGGAGTTGACGCAATGAAACAACTGCTGCATAGAAGCTGCCGGCCAACTACAAGCAAAAAGAATTGAGCTTTCATCGGCGGGCAGCCTGCATGGCATCGGTGTACGGTGTCCATCCCTTCCTTGTCATCGATGGTGATCACACCTCCATACAACTGCTGCCAACTGCCGGCCACACATATGCACCGACCGGCAGCGAAGAGGTCAGCATCATCGGCCTGGAGGATAATCGGGCGATAACGGCCCTTGTGGTGTTGTCGATGAATGGCGAGTTGCTTCCATTGCAGCTGTTTCTTTGCGGCAAAACTGCCAGGTGCATTTCACGTGGTGACGAGGCCAACAAGCTCCGCGACACCAGCTTGAACCTGACGTGTACGCCCTCTCATTGAATGAACGCCGACACCACAAAGGATTGGGTCCGTGAGATCGTTGTCTCCTCCTAAAAAAAAAACATGTCGCGTGCTGGGTGTCCGTGAGGGTGAGACTAATCTTCTCCTCCTCCTCGACACCTGGCATCCGCACTGCAGTGCGCCATTCCAACTATGGGTGAAGGACAATTTCTGGTACATGCACACTGTTTACATACCGGCCAGATGCGTAGGCAAGGCGTAGCCAGCGGATGTTTGCATCATCCGCCCACTGAAGAACAAGTTCAAGGGATTGTTTGCATCATAGGGTGTCAAGCGTAGTCATGAGGGGAGGGGCATGTCCATCGGTATGAAAGAGGTCAAAGAAGAGGCATGCGCATGGTTTTTTGAGGCATGGGAGTATATCAGGGACGAGGAGCCCATGGTGAAAAACACATGGACTCGCTCTGGGTTCACACATGTTTTCGACCCAGCATCCAAGCATGCCACGGCATCCTTCATGGCAGAACTAATTTTCCATCATGAGGAGGTGGAGGAGGAGGATGAGGTGGCAGTGTAGGATGCTTATTGACATGTGATGTAACATGGGAAGTAGTTCTATAAAGTGTCAATTCCATTATTCGAACTTTCCACTTGGGGACTTGTCAATCTTTGCATGTTCGTATTATTGCTCGGACCGAGGACTAGAATGAACATCGACAACAAATTTCGATCTATTTCTCACGAAAGTAAGTCTCCTCTTGGATACAGAAACAAAACAACATGTGCCGATAACCCAGAAACAAAAAGGCATGCCTGAACCCTGAAATTCGATGAATGTCTTTTCAAATTAGTTTGGTGGAAGGTTACATTCAAAGAACCAAAAGAAAATCGGCGACATTTGACGAGAAAAAGAATGATATTGAAACAAAGGATCAGTAGGATATAACTGTTTTTCGAGCATTTATGCAACCCCCATGATTATTGCGATAGTGCAAAGGAGACGTCTACATCGACTGGGCTTGGGTTCTGATTTTACAATGATGGTGAAGTTCTTTGCACGTGTGGGACTAGGGTGATACCGGTGAGGCGCTCACGTGTAAATTTGGTGACGGGGTCCATGGCGTAGATGAAGAGTGGGGGCGCAAGTGGGCATCCTTGGCGGACACCGGATTTGAGAGTGACATGGGCAATGAGGTGCCCATTTATGGAAAGTGGGTTTTGTGTGTTGGAGTATACTCTTTTTACCCATTGGATGAACTTTTTTAGGGAGGCCAAGGTGGGCTAGTGCTTCATACAGAAAGGCTCGGTTGAGTGATTCATCAGCCTTTTCAAAGTCTGCCGCTAGATGGCAAAGTGGAGTTTTAGTCTTTTCGTGGTCGAGACATGAATGTCTTGTAGTTGTATGAGAGTATGTTGAGTGTTTCAACCAGGAAGAAATCCTGATTGGTCCTCGTTGATGAGATAGGGTAATGCAATCTTTAAGCCAACTGCTAGGAGATGAGCTAGTTTCTTGTATTCAACATCGAGGAGAGAGATTGGTCAATAATTGGTGACTAGTGTGGCATCGTCATTTTTGTGGGGAAGAACTGTGATGGACTCATTGAATGTGGGGTGGCGGTGGGGGTGGTGGAAGAGGTAATTGTAATGTGCTCGGAGTAATTGGGTAGTGCGGCTCTTTGGAATACTGTTTTTGTAGAACTTGCAAGGTATCTAATTTGACCCTTAAGCTGTGGGGCCTATATCAAAGCCATATCCACTGCTTCACACAATAGCTTTCCCATTTATATTCTGTTTTAAATTACAAAAAAAAAATCAGAAGATATCAATCTCATGACCATATGTGGAAAATGTGGACTCGTCGCTCGGTACTGTATCCTTACACCAATTGAGCACTAAAGAATGTTACACCGTGCGGAACGTGGATGGTGCACAAAGATGAGGTGCCAACAGTAGACAATTTGAGGAATTCAGACAAACGGATAATTTGTATTAAGCAGTGAGTGTATTTCAATGACAAGTTTCGGGTAAGTTGAGTGCACACATACAACAGGAATCCCAATGAGACATATGTTGGTTCTTCAGTGCTCAGACTGAGCGATACGTGCGAGGTTGCATTGTGAGTGGTCGTTTTGAGAAGTTTTGACTAAAATTCAGGGGAATTGGAGAATATCAAGGTACGGTTTTGTAAAAGCCCAGCGCCGTCAAGAAGTCAACCAAAAATTGTCAAGACATCGATGGGGTCCGTGACACTTGACTCGATCATTCTAGAAAGTGGTTGGAGTTCTTATAAGCTTTAAGAATGGAATACCAGAGGTCGGGATAGGTGGCGAAAATGCTCGTGGCTGGATGGCATAGAACTCATGAGGTTGACGCGTAGTGGGCCATGAATGTAAGAACAGACATGCCCACTCGCGGAGTTTTGGGGCTCGAATATGTCTGGGACGTGACATTTTCTCCCCTTTTAGCCACGGCAACCCAGTGGATAAGCGCACGTAGCCCGGTGACAACGACGGTACCCATCGGTCCAACAGTCCTGGTCTCAGAGGTTGTTGTAGGGCTCCTAGCGATTGTACATGACGTCTTAGTCGTGCCAGTTGACCAGATACTCAGTTTTTTTTCCATAGTGCTGATGCCCCGGGATGTCTTCTCAATCATACTCTGTACCACCATCCACTTCAATAGGAGGTGAAGGGGTTATGTCCATACCAAGGAAGGATTTATGGGGTTCCGGTAGTGTTTGAGCTTGTTGACGTGGAAGACAAGATGGATCACCATATTGTCTCGTAGGCAAAGTTGAGCGATGAAAGGGGTTTCCGTTTTCTTGATCTCAAATGGACCCAATCACCAGGGTTTGAGTTTTGGAAGTCCTGTCCTTGCAATCTGATTTCCATTATGCTGAGTAGGACGCTATTGCCAAAGTTGAAAATGTCATCGCTACGATTTCAGTCTGTTGCTCGCTTTATTGATCCTCGTGTCTTTGCGAGGGTCTAGTACGTTTATTCCCAAACGCTAGAAAACTTGCGTCCGTGGATGTCAACCGCAGGAATGTTGCTCTGAAGTTGAAGTCATACCAGTGTGGTCAAATGGAATTTTACTCGTTACGGTGGACGTTGCAGAGTTGTATGCAAGTTCGGCGGTCAGCAGTTTTGCTGCCCAATCGGTGGCGTGCGGTTCACATAATGTGCAGGGAATTTGTTTGAGCATTTGATTGGTCCGCTTGGTGTGCCCGTCTGTTTAAGGATGGAATGTTGTTGAAAGTTGGATCTGACCTTTGTAATTTGTAATCAATTTGTGCCACAAATAGCTGGTGAAGCGGCCATCCTTGTCATTGATGATGGTATGTAGTACGCCTTGCAGCCGTATGATCTGGTTTATGAATAGCTGTGAGGTTACTTTTTCAGTGACGATGGTCACCGCCGGAACAAAACATGACATTTTTTAACATCGTTCCATCACCACGAGGATGGCGTCATAGCCTCGGGAGTGGCTGGTAACCCCGTTGTCCCACGGCTATGTCGGAATAGGGAGAGATTGTACTAGTGGTGGTGGTCTCGTGCAACAATATTTTTCCCGCTGACTGGTGTCACACGTTTTGCAGAAGACTGCCATGTGAATTTGCATCTTGTCCGACCGGTAATACTTTGCCAGCTCCTTGAACGTCTTGTCCTGGTCAATGTGTCCACCTTGACCAGTGTTGTGGCACTTCTCCAATAGCATTCGGCATAACTCCCCATTTGGTAGTACAATGACAAGGTGAGTGAATCGCTGTCACTAGTAGGGTTCATCAAACCAGAACTTGGTCTTGTAGTACCCGTCAAATTCCTCGTAGCTCTTCGCAAACAGCCTTGCCAGGCACGGGCATTGCTTGACGAGTAGCGTGTTCATCTTGGCCATCAAGTCTGGTTGCTGCCACAGAGCATCCGCATGATTTGCTTTTAGGTGGGCACTCGATGGTATAGTTGAAGTTGGACCCAAGGGACTCCATCCATCGAGTTTGTTGCTGACTCAAATTCAACGGAGCCTTGATTCATTTTTGTACATGATGGTCAGTGCGGTCAATGCATTGCTGGTATTCTAGGAAGCGTCACCATCCCTTGAATAGTGCACAACTTTGAGCATTTTGTTATCGTGTATTGCATAGTTGAGTTCATGCATGCGTAGTTTTTCTGAGACTCATGCGACCGGTTGTTCTCCACTTCCGTTGTTTTGGAGGGCAGCTCCAATTGCTCCACAAGATGTGTCGGTGGCCATGGTATAATCCACCAATCGATCTGCCAATCAAATGGTCGGCACCAAGGTTGGAGAGTTTTAAAAATATTTGAGCACTTGTTTTTTGTTGTCTCCCCAAATCCACTCAGTGGTTTTACGAGTGACATCAGAGAGAGGTGCTGACATGCAGGCACAGTCCTTTACAAATTGGCAGTAGTAATTGTAGAAGCCTAATAGCACTCAGACGTCAGGAAAACTGGTCTGTGCCAACCAATCAGCGACTGCATCAACTTTTTTGGGTCCATTGTAATCTTCCCACTGCCAATGATGTGGCTCAATAACTTGATTTGACGACAACAAAAGTCAGATTTTGAGATTTTTCCTTAGAACATCTCCTTGTGAAATCTCGACAAGGTTTTGAAGATGTCTATTGTTCTCCTCCGGGGTGCGGTAGTACACCGAGATGCCATGAAGATACACGAAGATGCAATCATCAAGGTACGGGTAAAAGATGTTGTTCATTGCTGCCATGAAGGTTGCGAAGACGTTTGTGAGTACAAAAGACATAACCGTGAACTCAAAGTGCCAGTATCTAATGCAAAACTTCATCTTTTTGACATCCTTGTGAGATTTGCGGATCTGATGTTAGCCACTACATGGATCAATCTAACTGAAAATTTGGGACCCGTGGAGTTGTTTAAAGGGTTTGTTTGCTCACGGAAGGGGATAACGGTTCTTAATGGTGATGTCGCTCAAAGCTCAGTAGTCCACGTGCATCCACATTTCTCTGGTTAAGACGATAGACACATTGGAGTGAATACCTAAGTTAATGTTTATTCACTTGTGAATATAAACCAAGACGCAACAAAGTGGCCAGTCCACTAAGCCAACAACCTGAGAAATTGAAGCAACCACCAAGTTTGGTGGGAGTTCTATAGCCATTACAATAGCTATGATGCAAACACCCCCCCCCCCTCCCGCACCTTGTGGCAACCACTTCAAGAGATCATCCACGACAATGGTTTTATGAACATGATTTGGATAGAATATTGTGTAGATTCTTGATTTAAACAATTTCAGCATGTAGAAAAGTACAAAGTGGCAGAGGTTGCGGGAGTTTACTGGCATGACGAACAAGTCATTCTGCCACACTTGGGAGACCTTCGAGTAAAGATTTCTTCTTTGGTCCACAATCCACCCGTGGTACGTCATGTGGGACCTCACAAGACAAGATTTGCATTCCTAAACAACTATTGGTGGTTAGGATGGAGGCTTGATGTCTATAAGTACTGCATGACATACACCCCATGTCCTTGGAACAAGAATTCTTTTTTATCAAAGATTCTTCTATACTCCTCGAGCAGCTTCCCATCCCTAGGACTCCACGGGGCTGCGTCAACATGGACTCTATTATTGGTCTTTTGGACACAACACGTGGTCATGATAGAATACTAGTGGCTTTAGATATCCTCAGAAAGATGACACATTTAATTGATATGACTACTGACATGAATGCACATGATACCGCTCGTCTATCCTTTGAGGATGTCGTGAAATACCATGGCATGCAGGTATGCACCATCTCCGATTGAGATAGAAAATTTGCAAATAAAACTTGATAAAATATGTACGAGTACTTTAGTACCAAGTATTGAATTTGGAAGGTGTTTTAATCTCAAATCAATGGCTAAAAAGAGTGCATGAATTACACTCTGGAGCAGATGCTCCGCATGTCCATGGATCACACTATATGTGACAGGGACAAATTATTGGCACTAGCACACTTTGCAATGATTAGCTAAGTGAACGAGTCCACAAATTTCAAACTACTCATGTCCAACAATGGTCGACACCTAGCAGAGTCCTCTTTGTTGGTGAAGAGTGCGAGTACAGAAGGACAGGCTCCTTCTCCTCAAGCCTTTGCCAAGCGCATAGACTCCTTGTGATATGAGGCGAAGGGTTGCCTTCAAGCGGCTTGTCAATGAAAAAAGACATATACCAATAAAAGTCATTGTGAGGCCCTGTTGAACATCAGCGACAAGGTGTTACTTAGTTTTGAGAACCTTCGTTTGACGTTACTAGGGGTGCAAAAGTCCTACCGAAGTTGATTGGGTCATTTTCCATTGTTGTACGCAATGGTCTGTTGCCATGCTCATTGCTTCTTTCACCGAGTATGAAGATACTTTAAGTTTTTCATGTGAGTCTCTTGGCTCCATACACGGCTGAAGAAACGGTCCAGCCATCGTCTGTAGTCCTTGTCGCCAAAATCCAATATGATTTTGGCGACAAGGGAAGACCACTTGAACATGGGAAAAGTGGCTAGCAAGGGCTGGCCGCCGGCCAGCTGGTGGCAGACCGGCTGGACGACCAGTGGCAGGTCGTGTGACCAGTTGGCTATCAGCCAGCAACCTGCTGGCTACCAATCGATATAGTCACTGGGTTGGCTGCCAAGAAGCCGCAAGGCCTTGAGGGCCAAGGCCCGTGGCCTCAAGGCCTCGTCCTCGTCCTTTCCTCCTCGTCTCATGAGATGAGTAAGGAACTGGCTCGAAACTGCCAAGCTTGCCTCCTACAAAGCAATTCTGAATTATCTCATAAAGAATGAAACTCCAGTCTTTTTAGTTAAAGTTGTGAGCTTCAAACTCGGAAAATTTGTCCGAACTAGCGAGTTCATGCAAAACATCCTTTGTTTGGGATCCAAAACAAGGAGGCAAGGAAAAAACGTAAATGGGCCTCGAAAGACTTGAAGTTTTCTAGTCTCCCTACATGGGCCATTGATGAGGATTGCTCCTCAAGTGACGGTGAGAGGATAACCCCCACAGTGAGTTCTGGGAGCCATTATGAGAACTCTGACGACGACTTATATGCAAGACTTGGAGTCACAACCACTACGACCTCCATATACTTAACATTCATACACCGCCGTGAGAGTTTGAAATCCCAAGAAAAGCTCAATTCATGCCCAAGTAGATTCTAAGAAGGGCTCAATCCAGTTTGAACTGTATCACTACAAGGGTTAAGCTTGAACCAAATTGTCACCCAAAGAGTGCCCAAGTATACGTAAATTTGAACAAAGCCTCAGATTTTAGATCTCATAACGTCCTCAGCTACAGATGGAATAAAATTATTCAAGTTGCTATGGACTTAGCATGCACTGTAATTCTAGAAACAAGGATGGAATGAAACAAACACCATTCTAGAGACTTCTAGCTCCAGATTCAATGATTCCAGCCTCTCTCAGCAGCCTGCTTATTTGGACTTGCCAAGGGGCATCCTTCACATGTTAATTATTGCACTGTGGCTATGCACACTCAATACACCCCAGTGATATTCCAAGCACATGTCACTTAACACCCAACTAGAGTCCAAGAAGGACCCAATTTGACCTTAAATATATCACAACAATGATTCGGCTTAAATTCAACCATCACCCGTCAAGCGCCCAAGTAAAGCCGAACTTGAACACATGCCCAACTTCAAAATCCCGCGAAGTCTTCAATTCTGAATGGAATTAAGTGATTGAAGTTGCTACAAAGTCAGCATGTCCTCTTTTTTTACAAACAAATGGCGTCATTCTGAACTTCACCATTTTCTACTCTTCTTGTCCCATCGACAAGGGTTGTCATGAAAACAGGTCTCCAATGGTCTAAGCCTCATGGGAGGCCCAGCAAAAGGCTCATGCAACATTCTGCACTTTGCCAAGTTTCTTGGTTCACACTCTCTTAGTGGATACATATGGACCTTCAACCATTTTAGTGAAATTTCCCCTGTATTTTCCATTTTTTCCGTTATCTATTGGAATCACATTACAAGGTAATGCCCCTATGTATGGATTGGAAACATGTTCATGTTTCAATCACAACAAACGCAATCGGTTGTAAACCACAATCAACAAAAAATGCACAATATGCCAACCAATGATCCCTCACTGAACCAACACGACATTCCGTTGTGCCTCTGTCCCCACTGTGCAACAACAAACAATCCAACAAGACCTAGCACCAAGTTGTATTGGGAGATCTGGAGTACACGTCCAAGATCTCCATACAACCTCTTGTCCCTGCCGGAATGTAAGGCAACACCAACATCCATGCTCTGATGGCTCGAGTTGCACGTCTGTCACTGGCTTCCGTAAAAGTTAAGCTAAGCCTAAGGAGTAGTCTTAGAACTAGATACCTAAAAACTAGAAATGAGGAATCCAGGCTTGATTTTTCTTGCTTTGCCTTTGCTCTATCACCTAATCAGCCCTTCTTTTGTCTTGCTCCAACCTTCGACCCTCCTACCTTGCCCAGCCCCTTTGGCCCTCCATCACTTAATGCATTGCTGACATCATCACTACTACTCACTCTCCATCACACGGTTCCTCATTTTTCATTATTGCTTTGCCTTTGGGTTGTATTAGGTTTCCCTTATGAGTATTGTGACAAAAATTAGTGCAGCCCTTGCCTCAAGCACTATCGCACTGCCACAGCACTACGTGCACTGTGGCTTGGCCACTCACAACCCTTTTTCACTTCCACTTTGTCCCACTTATGCCAAACAACAATGTGTCCATCAGCAAAGGCCACCGAGACCTTTGGCATTTCTAAACCTCTCAGGAATCGAGGGCCTTAATAACTAACTTCTTCAAGAATAACAATGAATAAGCTGATGATGTGCAGGTTTGTGGAAAGTAGTACTTGCCGAAAGGAACTATCAACTCTCGAGTGAACCCCAGATGAATCAGGTGCTATCAAAGCCATTCGATCCTGCCAAATCAAAATGACAAATGGGTTGGATGTGGCTGACGAGTTTGGGTTTGTACTTCAACACTGGTAAGGTCAATAACAGCAGGATGAAAAGTGACCTTTGTCCCTCACTTTTGTGCGATATGGCCTTGAGTTGGTTGTCTGATCTAAAGGACATCCATCAACAGCTTAAGACCAATAGAGCCCAATGAACAGTGCATGCAAACACACCTACATCGTTAACCAGAGGACCTTTTGAGCAAATCAATCGAACATGACAAGATTTTATGACTCCACTCAAAATCTAGAACAACTTCACACGGACCGTCCTTGCACATTCCCAAAATTTGAATGAGAACTTATAAGCAACCCTTGAAGTGTGACTTTGGCCAACATTAAATCAAAGCTTTGGGTCACATAATTGGTCATGGAAAACCACAACTGACTTGAAGAAATTGGATACAATGGTTGATTGATCGGCATCCATCAACGCCAGGGACATCTTAGTGTTTTGGATCTTTGTCATCACTATCATTGATTTGTACGAATCACGCCTGAGTGTCACTGTCTCTCAATGATATCACTCGTAAAACACAAAATAGAATCAGGGGAACAAGAAAGAAGAAGAGTTCAACACTTGGAGAAAGACTCTAAACGCGGTGCCTTTACAATGATTGGAAAGTCCAATGGTGAAATACACCAAGGTCATTGAGGCATCTGATCAAGCAGTCGGAGTTGTTCTCCTCCTAAAACGATGGTGAAGAAAAACAAGTTGCACTTCTTTTGGGAGATATGTATGGGAAGTAGCTAAGAAGTAGTTAGATGCGGTTGTGGATGTATTCTAGATGCAGTAATGCTATGTGGAATGGCCACAAGAAATCACATGCATTGATCCCTACACATGAAAGTATCTTCATACTTGGTCAATTCTAAGCCATCAATGAACTCCATGGATGGATTTCCTTGATTCTAACGCTGAATATGGCATCCACTGTCACCCTGGTAAAATGAATCGAGCAGCTCCAATAAGTGGGCATCCAAATCACCTGGCCTAGATCAGAATAACATCTATTGAACAAATCCTCTACCGTACAAGGCTTTTGGAAATGGATGAAACAAGTTTAATGGGCATGAAAGAAATCAATTCTTTCTAGATGAGCCATAATCGCGATGAAGACTCACTTGCCACGTCATCCCACCATAAAAAAAGGTCTATGTTGCAAGCTGTTAAAGGACTGCCACAACATGTTTCCATGTAGATAGTTTAGCAATGACAAGAGATTGGAATGTAACTTGTGAAGTATTAATGGTGGAAGAACATCCAAACCAATGCCGTTAACCATCGTAAGATGTGTAACACATGATAATGCCATTATGTGAGACAAACATAACCACCTAGATTTCTTCAACTGCTACTAGTACCTGAACAACCCTGGTTGGAAATATTCATGGACCTCCTCACGAGTTTTCTCTCTCCACCGGAAAGGTCTGATGCAGTTCACGTGGTGGTTGAATATTTGTAAAAGATGTCACACTTTATCCTAACAATGATATTTTGCATTACCGAGGGAACAAAACAGTTGTTTCACAACATGTCCTTGACTGGCATCCCCTCTTCACTTTAAAGTACCAAAAAAGGGATAATCATCACTAGATGTTGGAGGGAGCTGATGAATCACTCCAACGTTCTAGTCGAAATATCAATGACCCTCTATCTCTATGCTCGTGGGTACTCAAATGAGTACACCAATTAGATTCTCAAGTAGTTGCTCCAAACAATAAGCATTCTACATGGCACTAACTGGGCGGTCTCACTACCAGAAGTTGATCTTGTACCCAAGTTTGTGACCTCCACACCAACATGCAAACTTTAGATAATTGCTTGTACCTTTGGCGGGCTTGCAGAGTTTAATCAGTAAATAAACATTTTATATGCAATAGCAATTCCTCTTAACCATCTTGGATGAAACTTGTCCTACCTTGCAAAAACCCAAGTCGTGATGAAGCGAGTGGCCGACAAGAACGAGATGGACATTGAGTTCCACATTACTGACTGTGTCCTACTCGGCTCCGCAAACATCACATTCCAAAGACGAGAGGTAGCAAAGATCCAACCTAGATGATTAGCTCTGTTCACGACAAAAAAATGAAAGTACTTCTTACCACAAAGATTAACCCCTTAACTACATGACCAACGCTTGGGCCCCAGAATCATCCCCCGAGACCTAATCTAGCACTTCTTTGGTGAAAACCGCCTTTGTCAAAACTTGTGTAAGTAGATGAAGACATAAAGAATGCAAACGAGAATGGTCTTGAACACTGGAAATGAGGAAAAATGAAGAAGTTGTCAAGTGGTAGAGTTTGGATGCTTCATGCAACATGTGGAATGCCCATGACAATCTTGCACAAATTGCTTTAAGGTCCAGAGTTGTTTTAGCCGGCATTAACCTAGATTCCGTATTGTGCTGGGATGTTACAACTTGAGGTGGTGTGCCACTACCCTTGTAATCCTTAAATATGACGAATGGATTTTCGTGAATTTATTGTTCCTTAGTTTTGTTCAAGCTGTACCGGGTTCAAGTTAATGATATAGTCTCTTAATTTTGTCAAAGAAACTCCTGGTCGATCCTTGAATTTGGCAAAAAAATGAGTAAATTCCCTCGGTGTTCCTTAATGTTGACAATCTACCATTCCTCACATCCGTTACTCTAGCGTGCCCATCAAAACTGTTTCCAACGGTGCAACAGTCGGCCGTCCTATCGCAAACGCTAGGGACCCACTGGTGTTTGCAGCAACATTGCAGAGCAGCGACAATTGCAATCGTCGCATTCAACAAGAGTCCACGCACGACGCATTCATGCCTACACGCCACTTTCTTCACATAACTAGACCCCTGTTTTTCTAACACAACTTTCGCCATGGATCACTTTCTCTGTAAGGATTTTACAAAGGAACGCAATTTTTGACTTCACAACACAAGTCGACAGGGTCCCCCTTCGATCGCTCCTGTTAAAAAACGCCCTGTTGGGCACCCTCGAAAGGTCGCTTGTCTGACATTTGACGACTCCATTCACACCCAATGTTCTTCAATGGACATGGGCATGTACCCCTGCAGGTCGAACACGGAGACGCCCCTTATGTAATTCCAGTTGGTGTGCCTTTGGCAATTCTCATGCCAAAGGGACAACAGCAAACGCACCTGCCAATGATGTGAGTTCGGGATGCCCCTCCACGGGTGTTCACCAACTACACCCTTGGTGTAAGCACGTCCAAGGCCCCTCTTCTCTCAACCGACAACATTGCAACTGCTCCGCACCATTGTCCAGCTGCTGTGGAGAAGGGAAAGGCCTTGGTGGATGTCACCGACCGTGGTCCTCGCGGTCCTCCTACCGCTGTGGACAAGGGGAAGGTCCCAATGTCCCTCAAATTCCATGTACAACAGCATTCCAAGAGGCTCGGTAGTGCAACTCTGCTCGTCATTGGTTCACTGAATGATGACGAGCGATACCATGATAACAACGGCACATCTAATGTGGATAGCTTGTCGTCCTTGTATTGAAATGAGCAGTCGTTTGACAACAACACAGACACCAACTGCCTGGCCATCGCACTTAATATGCCAACTAGTTTGGAAGTGGTCACTTCGAGACCATTTATCGGGCTTTCAAACATCAACCATGCAGTTATGCAATGGTGCAACGTTTTCGACGTACATGAAGGGGCCCTGATGTTTTTTCTGTCTTTGATGGACTTGCTCAATGCATTGACTGAGGGTGCTTTTCAGAAGGTTTGAAGATCATGAAGAAGTAGTATGAAGGTGTTGTTATTGCTGTGATTACATTTGTACCGTCCGCTCCTCTCAGGAAAAAACGGAAGCAGGGATGCAAAGGGAAGAGGTCATGGCTCGCCGATCATCTTATGATCGTTGATGAGATGAATTCGACGCTTCACAATGTTAATCGGGCGGGGCATGCTTTGAACTCGAAACTTATCCGATAGGAAATCAACGGTGTTTTGGTTTTCATGTGCCGGATCAACTCGAGCTACTAGGAAAGCACCCTTCTGCAAGCTCTTGGGTGCGGAAGTTTCTCCTCAGGGAGATAGGCTGGAGTTATTACAACAGAAAAACTTTTGCACTAAAGCTGCCGGTTGACGATGAGCAAACTATCTTGACCTTACATCGGTGGACAGCCTGCATGGCGTCACTGTACGGCGTCCATCCCTTCCTTGTCATCAATGGTGGTCACACCTCCATCCAACTGCTGCAAACTGTCGACCCTAAACCACACCGACTAGTAGCAAAGAGGTTAGCATTATCGGCCTCGAGGAAAATCTGGCGATAACGGCCCTCGTGGCGTCATTGATGAGCCTAACGTGTACCAGTGAAATATGACATGTACGCCCTCTGATTAGGCGAATGCTCACACCACGAAGGAGTGGGTCCGTGAGATTGTTGTCCCCTTCTACAGAAAACAATGTCGCGCGTTTGGGAGTCTTTGAGGGTGAGAAAAATCTCCTCCTCCTCGTTGACACATGGCATCTACACTATAGTGCGTCGTTCCAACTGTGGCTGAAGGGTAGATCCTGGTACATGCACACTGTTTACACACTCGCCGGCTGCACAGGCAAGGCGTAGCCATTGGATGCTGGCATCATCCGCCGACTCAAGAACAAGCTCAAGACATTGTTCGCATCATGGGATGCCGAGTGTAGTCGTGAGGAGGGAGCATGTCCATCGGCATGAAAGTGGTCAAAGAAGAGGCATGTGCATGGTGTTTGGAGGCATGGGAGTACATGAAGGATGAGGAGCCCATGGTGAAAAACCCATGGGCTCGCTCTGTGTTCACGCGTGTTTTTGACCTTGCATTTAAGGATGTTGTGGCATCCTTCACGACAAAACTAGTTTTCTATGATACGAAGGTGGATGAGGAGGATGAGGTGGTAGTGTAGGATGCGTACTCACGTGTGATAACGCGGAAGGTTTTTTTTTAGTATTCCATAGTTCAAACTTTCCACTTTGGGACTTTTCAACCTTCGCACGTTTGTCTTATCTCTCACACCAAGGAGGAAAACGAACATTGACAGCAATTTCCCACATGTTTCTGACACAATTCAGTGTTTTTATGGGATACAGAAACATAACATGTGCCTCTAACACATAAACGAAAAGTCGTGCCTGGAGTTTGATACATACCTTCTCAAACTAATTTGGTGGATTGTTAAATTTGGCGAACCAAAAGAAACCGGCGAAATCCAACGAGGGAAGACATAGTAATATCGTAATCAATTATGAGCAATGTAACATACATAAGTACCTAAACTCCTTACACATGCATCTCACTCCTTACAATCATGACATGCCGTGTGTCAGCCTCCACATATGAGTTATGGTTAACCACCGTGAATTCATGCACTTGATGATTGGTGCATCAAAATGTATACTCATGTATGCCAACATTTTTCATAAATCATCAACATAAATTGATGCAATTAGAGCCGAGATAGACATTTATTGTATAAGGTATCAGTTATTATGGATTATATTTACTACGTGTTTGTTTTTTTAGAAGACCATGTTCACTGCTATGTTCACTTCCCAATACACTTGTCGATTCACAGTTTTAGGGGTGAGGTGACTGGTCAAATATGCGAGATATTCATGGCATACAGTCGAGGGAATTTTGGTGACCCAACCTTTTCTTTTTGTTGTTCTCTTTTAGAATAGTTTGATACATTTGACCACTTTTAAGGGGTGTTCTTACAAACATTGAAAGTGTTTTTGAGATTCTGATTTGGTTTGGTCGAGAATTTAAGTGTCAGATATTTGTAAAGACCACCATAGTTATTATGGAACCTATGGACTTCTTAGTGGTTTATTAAAAGAGGCCCCTCATAATGCATGTCATTTCACTAGAGCACCCACGACCTTGAGTTTGCCTCTTTTTTTTTCTATCCTATACATGTGGATGACTGTTCAAACATTTTTCAGTAAAGTACACTTAATAGAAACTGCAAACTCTGTAGAGTCCGAATTCCTTGAACTGTCTTTTACTCCGTAGCTTCTACACGTCTACCATCCACATTTCACTTGACGTAATACATGCCGCAACCGAAGATGGAGGAATGCGTAATGGATGATTTCACTTGGAGGAATGGATGGGTGAATGATAGGTTTCAGTGTAAGAGTTAAGGCATTTTGTGCCAAGCAAAACATGGATGGTTCACGAGGAAGAGGTATGGGGCCAAAAATGAATTGGGAACATTTGGAAAGTTTGTGTTGAGTAACAAGTGTTCGGACATGTCCAAAAAATGTGTACGATCTTGTGGAGCAAAATGAGTCATGCATTCGGTCTTGAGCACATTAATCAAGTTTTGCAAAAGACATCGAGTCGACGAGAGGTCAGAGGGTTTCAACAGTATTGAGGCACACTCTTATAAAAGTCCAGTCAAGTCAAACAAATGTTATCAAAATGTTGATACGGTTTGTATGTTTTCTTACAATTATACTCTTAAGTGGTCCAACGTGTCCGAATCTTTAAGAATGGGGTGTCAAGAGTTAGGGTAGGTGGCCAAAATGTCCTCACCCGATCAACATAAAAATTCCCAGGTTAAAGCATAATAGACAATAAATGTTATGGAAAACGTACCCACTTACAGAGTTTAGGGGCTCGTGTACGTTTGGGACGTAACATCTCATTGCATTTAGCCGTGATGTCTTGGCACATGGCAAATGTAGGCCAATGACGTCAGTAGTAGCCGTTGATCAGGTGATCAACATCATAAGGTTGTCGTAAGGCTCCTAGGTATTGTGTGTCTCATTATAGCCATACCAATGAACCATATACCAAGTTGATTATCCTCGACATCCACGTCTGAGAATGTCCCCAATGATGTACTCTGTGTTTCCATTCACGCGAGTACAAGGTGGAGGAGCGATGATCCTATTCGGGGATCTTTTGTTCGGGTCTTGATAGTGCTTGAGTTTGTTGGCATGGAAAAAAGGACGAATGTCCATGCCGTTGGAGAGGCGAAGCTAATCAAGGACTAGGATTTGCATTATTCAATCTCAAACTACCCCAACCATTCAAGTTTAAGTTTGGCGATGTCGTGTCCCTATAGTTTGACATTCACTGATTCCATTACAATGTTATCGCCAGCGTTGAAGATGTTGTGGTGTTGGTCTACTGCTAGTTTCATTGCCGCTTGTGTCTTCATAAGGGTTTGGCATGTTTCTTCATCGATGCTGTAGAAGTCATGTTGTTGGATGTCAACTGTGGAAAAATGATTCTGGCTTTGTAACCCCGTCGGAGTGGCGAGAAGTTTGCCGTTAAGCACTTCGAACGGACTTTTTTCCAGTCGTGGTATAATTGAGCGAGTTACATGCAAGTTCAACAATTGGTGGTTTTGCTATCCAATCGTTTCCATGCGGCTCCCATTTGGTTTAAAGAAGTTGTTTGAGGCTCCATTCGATCTGTTTTTTTTTTTTTTCGTCCTTTTGAGGATGGAAAACCAGTGATAGCTGGATCCGACTACAATAGCGTGCAAGTAATGTGCACCAGATTCGACAAGTGAAACGGGCGTCCACGTCACTAATGATGGTACGCGGCACTTAGTGTATCCCCGCAAACTAGTCTAGAGACGGTTGCGTTGCTCCTCCTACGGTGTCAATGGTCTTCGTCTAAATGAAGTACGACTTTTTGGATAGCATGGGGATGGCATCATATCCATTCGGAGTGGTAGGAATTCATGTTACGAAGTCAACGGTGATGTGTATCCATGGCTTCGTGAAACAATGAGTGGTTGCAGCAATCTTGGTGGCCTCATGGGACAGGATTTTCACTGTTGACATGCGTCGCATGATTTGCAGAATACTACGACATCGGTCAAATTATGCACCAATAGTATTCTGCTAGATTGTTGGGTGTCTCTTCCTCAAGGAGGATTTTTTGTCGTGCCTTCACTTAAATCATCCAATGAAAGTTTGTGTTTAAGCATAATATCCTTTCTCCTGGCTGCAAGCCTCATTTTCGCTGCGGCTACAAGCAGCCAGCCCGGTTAGGCCCTCCGCGGTGACTGCGGGGCGTTCTTGGGTTCCCATGTTATCCTGTCTTTTACTAAGCATCACATTGAGCCAGCTTGAAGTTTTTATGTGAAGTACGGACGTGTTACTACACGTATCTGGCATGTTGATTATCGTGCCTGAGGGCTCACTGGCCTCCCCCTAGGCATCGTCTTTAAGCTACACCAACGCGGGGACCAAATATGGGGCTCACCCCTACAGGTGTGCACTGTCGCGGGCAAGCTATACCCACACCCATGGGCCACAGCACGGCCTCTGTACAGACATACAAGCACACCGGTGTATGTCCGCGAAGGAATATTCCTTGGCATACCTCACCAACAAGACGTCCCAAGTTATCGACTTGGAAAAGTCGATGCAACCTTTCACGCCCTTTATAGAACATTCCTAAGCAGCGATAAACCATCTGCAACACACAAACCAAAATGGGAAGAGAACTACCCGTATTCAATTTCACTGGAACCATATACATAGCAACATTAGAAACTCCCCTCTCAGACTTCGAACACAAGACGTCATGCTTCGCATCCTTCACCGCTCCATCCAAGTCAACAACCGATACCGCTTTCTCCCCCCACCATCGTCCTCCCTTTGTCCACGATGCAATATGCCTGAAACAATCGAACATTGCTTCATCCAATGTCACAACTTCCAACCAATCACATTGCGCCTCCGCTCCCTCTTTAAAGCATTCTTCCCCAATCTCAATCCACACATACCCAATCTCCTCTTTGGCCCAACCACTGTCACACAAGAACAAACGAGCTGGGACATCACCCGTGCCACCATCCTCCATCGTATTTGGCAGGAACGATGGGCACAACCGAAGTGGAACCCCATATCCACACTCGTTGCCACCATACCTCATGACATCCAAAATCACCTACAACATGCGGCGCTTCGAACCAACAACCTTCCATCAGGACGACAAAAAATTCCGTACAGGCTCTACGTACGGCTGTCGCAAACGCCCCTTTCTTGTGCAGCGCACGGAAAGCAAGGGCCACCACAATTATCCAACTCACTCCCAATTTCCACCGCTGGTGGAAACATCCCTCCATCTATTGTCTGTCATAATTTTCGGGGGGCCGGGTTCAACTCCCGGGCTTGTTTTGGTGTATAGGAGACCCCCCCCCCCCCCCCCGGTTCCCAACGGTTACGACCAAGGGACAAAAAAAAAAAAAAACAGAAGGCAGGTGTTGCACGCAAAGCGTGCATAGGGTTACATAGTAACCGAGCAAAAGTATTCATATTAGTATCTCTTAAGAGGCTAAATAAATGCCCGCAATCTGGACCACATCACGGAAGGTTTGCCAAGAGACTTTACCTCGTCCGTGGAAGCAAAAAATGGTTGTAAATGGACTGCCAAACGGTCACCCGCATTCGTTCAAACTTTTTTTTTGGTTCGCCCATGAGTGCTCTTAAACATTCTGTATGGTTTGGGCGGACTCTTCCCAAATTACTTCAAGCTATGCTGGATTTATTCCAGCTTGTGTGGATGTAAAAGAGAAAAACACATAACCAAAAATTGACCGAATGCGCTTGACGATACACTATTATGTAAAACAATTCACCAACGTATTGAAGAAAAACCTCTAAAGGCATTTATTCTCGTTCTTTTTTATGAATATAGTCCTATCTGATGGTGAACTCATTTGTATGAGATGAATATGCTCCTTTATTGTGAAGACGAGAGTTTCACATGTCTATTATGAACTTCACAAAAAAGTGATCTTAAACAAATCTGGATGAATTTTGGATGTTTCCTTATGTTATAAAAAATAAGAATATGCAATTATAGGCAGAATTAACTTCGTCTATAACTTTGGTTGAATTTCTTTTCTTTCATTTGTATGTTAACCCTGTTTGAAGCCGGGTTCACGAGTCTAAAGAGTTTGCCATGACCACCAGTTCCGTGAACCAGGACAGAGCGAGGCCAAGGAGGAGCGACATAGAGGGGAAAAAACAACATTAAATTCTGCTCGCCGGTGGTCTCGAGGGGCTTGACCCAACCCAACGTACCGTCCTTACCCTTTTGTCTTGGCGTCGGTCTGGTCATTTCGTACGATCCGGGGTTTGTCCGGACATGTAGGTCGATGTCCGTGATGTTTTCACTACTGCCAACCCATTGCCGTGCGTCCGCGGACAAGGGGGGCCATACAGTCCGACAATTTTTCACACCCTGATTGGTGGATACGTCA
This sequence comes from Penium margaritaceum, assembly GCA_023375785.1. Taxonomy (NCBI): domain Eukaryota; kingdom Viridiplantae; phylum Streptophyta; class Zygnematophyceae; order Desmidiales; family Peniaceae; genus Penium; species Penium margaritaceum. The sequence continues at coordinate 117,354 of SZWC01004565.1, forward strand.
GGAAAATGACCGATCCACCAATCACGATTTTCTTCAGCGTCGTTTGGCACGCAAAGCGATTGTAACAGGGTTACTATGTAACCCAAAAAACCCATATCGTGCCTGAGGGCCTCCACCACGGATTGTGGCAGTGTGTGAAGAGAACGAATCATAAATTCCAGGGTGCGGAACAACACATTAGCTTGTGTATGGCGTAGCGCTTCGGTGCAGATATTGGCCGCGCTGTTTTGCCTATCGCAGAAATGACCGGAGTACATGCTCTGTTGTGCGACAGAAATCCAAGTTGAGTCAAGAAGATCGCGTGAGAGCTCAATGTCGCCCGATCAGCTGCGTTATCTTTGCCGATGGCTCGAGCAAACGAGTGGAATCATAACAAAGTGCACGAAGGAGCTTAAGCGGGGAACCCGTCTCGTAGCAGTGAAGGTAGACGCGCTCGAACTTCTCTCCATCAGCCCTGATATTGCCCTGGAGGTGATGAGCCAGCCGTATGTCGTTGGAGACGAAATTCTCTCTCTCATCCTTAACGGGCAGCAAGTGCTTGATTGTACGGAGAATGGAAAGCAGACAGGAAAGCGCGGGCGCTCGTTCTGCCTCCAGATCCAACTCACCACCGTCCCTCTGCCAGCACTGGTCGCGGCGGACGCATGGAAGGACGCAGCCTACGCTCCACCAGGGACAGTAACAAGATTTGCGGGAGTTATAATATGCGCATCACTGCCACGAAAGATATCCACATCAACATGCATTTGTACACCCCGTGTTCTCGCGAAGAAAGAATTGTAAGAGTCTTACTACAGGCTGTGATAAGACTCTAACAATGCTTTCTTCACGAGAACACGGGATGTACTATGACCCCATGTTCTCTATGCTTTGGTGTCCTGTCCTTCATCAAATTATTCTTTTCACCCGGTTCGTTCCTTAAGATCACACATCCTCTTCAGGCAACGGCAAAGATGCCAGAATTGTGGCAAAGTCAAAGCCGCATTTTGGCCAGCGTATCAGCGGGGTCGTTGCTGCAACCGGTGGGGCGAGTGGAGTGAGGTTCCAAAAGAAAACTATGAGCTCTTTTGCCAGGTGCATGATGGTGCTTTCTCTGTCTACTGTTCAGCTGTCAGGATGTTTTCCTGTTAAGTTGACGACATCTGTACTCCAACCCTGCAGGACGTTTTGGTACGCTCTGATCCATCTCAAGCGTGCAAAACAAACAATGGCTCCAGGCGGTTACTCCACGTCATCTTGCTTGAGAGTGCGCTCGGACAGTTTTGTGTTGGAGAGTCGTGCGACATTGTTGGTCATACTGCATTTGCGCCAGGCGAAGAGGCCCTGTCCGGCGATGGGAAGCTCTGTACATCCCTCATCATAGTGGCAAACCACGCTGTTTTTGGCACCAAAGATGGTGAAGAAGCAGCTGGAGGAGACGATGTTGTCCAGCTTGACCCAGGCAACAATTCAGCCCTTTCTCGTCCTTTCAGAGCAAAAGAGATGGTTGCTTCACTGGGCTTGTTGTGTATGAGCTTGCGGGGGCTCATGGACTCGTGTGGTGGGAACCTCTTTCCAGATCTGGCCTTTGGGGAAGCAGCTGCTTTCACTGGAATTCATCCACTACTTCCGCTCGCCCTCCTTCTGAGTGTGGCCTCTTCTGTCCAGCAGCCAGGCTCCCCTTCCACAGACGAGGTCTACAGGCTGCTGCAAGAGGATGAGTATGCTGTGATTGACAGGTTGAAGCTGAACGTGCTTGTTGTCTGCGGAGGCCACTGCTCGTTTCTGACAAGATCCCTGAAATTGGCGTCCAGTCTTGCTCAGCGGCATGTTCACCACTGTCCCTCAAAGTCTCGTTCTGAAGACCTTGTAGGCAAGCTTTACACCTCGAGGCCGCCGTTGTCTGGGCCTACCTTGGAGGCAGGAAGTTTGGTCTTGGGATCTGGTGGAGTGGTGGTTCTTGAAGCGGCGAAAGGCTCACCACAAAAGGAGGCATGGTCCTCAATGGCATATGCTATGGACTGTGATCAGATTTCGTTTGGACAAAATGGTGAAATTCAGGCTGCTTGTGGCACGACCTGGTGCACATATTCTCTTAAACCAGGCACACAGAGCCGGGATGGCAGAGGCCCAAGCTATGGCTGCTTTGAACGCAGCTCAAAGCTTGCTATTGACGAGGTCCAGGATGTGATGCAAGTGGCGCTCATGAAATTTGACATCATCCTCCCATACCCCGCTTGCTCCCCAGTGAATTCATGTGAGGTCATTCCAACACAGCACCTTCTCACGTTTGACCAGCTGAAAGGCCACCTTCGGCAAGCCTGTTTCAGAGTTGGACCATGTTCATACTCTGATGAAGCAATGGATCTTCTCAAAACGTACTACTTATCCCTTCGGCAAGCCAAACTGCTCCTCAGTGTTGAGGATGCCTCTCTCATGACTCTGAAAAGCCTCCTCCGATCTGCCCAAGCATGTGCTCGTCTTTGCTTGAGGTCGGTAACTTTTATCTTGATCAATACAGATAATACCATGCTGTAGGCTGAGGGTGACAATTTGCACCTTTTCTTCACTGCAGGAGCAAGGTCCAGCCAGCCCCTGACGCAGTTGTTTCCATCATGATCTGCGAATTCGGCTTAAGAACCAAGGTAGTCCTGCACAGACTTCAGTACCATCCCTGGAATGTGATGAATTTTTGCAATTTTCACACTCACCCTCTTCACACTATATGTGCAGTTCGGGTGTTTCACCATTGGTGGCTTGTCATCCTTGGATGAGTCTGGAATGCTTTCAGCAAGACCACTTGAGGATGTCATTTCTGTGGTACATAGTATCATCAAGACAACTCTCGCCTCCCTCGACATGGAAGAGTGATGCTGAGATGTCAATGATCACATAGAAGCAGTTTCATGCAGTGGATGGGAACATTCTGCACAAACATTGTAGACTCCCTTAAACATCATTGCCCCAGAATTGAGCATGTGTGACTTCTGGACCAAACTATGCCTCAGCTGCCGTAAGCCCTACAGAAGTACATTCTTAGGGGCCCGCATGATACTGGAACATTGGCAACATTGGCGACATCCTGGAATGCATCAGGTGTGCAGGTTGACAGCTCTGACCTCATTTGTCTACTCTCACACCTGCCTGCATGAAGATATGCCTCGGGTATACGGTTACATTCCAACAGTACTATTTTGGAAGTGACATGCAGCTATCCCTCGCAGTTCAAGCTAAGTACTGCGTACTCCCAATTCCATGTTGAGATGTAGCCTGACAATCTCCGAAACAAGTCTCTGTGCAAACACTACAGTGGCTTGTGGCACTGATACATGGGGATCATTTTCCACCAACCCTTTTGGGTTCATCAGAACTGTCAGTGCACTGAAACCAGATTTCTGGCATCAACCATACCTTCAGTGAAGACGGCTTGCTCATGTGAGTACATATGTGCATCACAAGCCTTTCATACACAGGTTCTTGACACTTACACAGCATGCACCACAGAAAAAAAACTGGACAAAACCATGCTGTGATGTGCCCTCAACCCTAGTTCCTGGCAGGCCCAGTGGCTTCACTCAGGACGCAGTGTGGTGAGGGCGTTGGTCATCAGACCAAGGCCGGCGACGAACCACTTCAAGAATGGCATCCAAGCAGGCTCATTGGCGCTGCTGGGTCGCATGGCCTTGACGACAAGGTGGCTGCAGGCCACGCGGATGAAGACTCCTGCAGATAGACCGTAGCCGATGGCTTCTGCCCACTCGGCCGCATCATGGTTGGCGCTTGAGATGATGATTGTGCCAATTGCAACTCCAAGGGGGGCAACGAGAGAGGCCCCCACAGCATAGAGGAAGAAGATGTAGGCAGGGCGATTAGTGTTCTGTGCACGGAGAGTGGCACCTAGGGCCATGCCTTCAAAGAACTGCACAGCAACAAACAAGACGAAGTCCAGACATACAGATGCTGAAGATCATGTAACCTTAAGAAACACCCAACCCAAAGCATACCACCAAATCCGATTCCATAAGACCCAGCAAAAAACGCTCAACCCACAACATTGAAGACATGCACTCACAGTTGTGCACAGGGAACTGCTGTGCATGACACATCAACTTCTAAAGCCTCACATGCAGGCCTGGTTATCGCCTTGCTATGGTCAATAGAGGGGGAGAGGAAAAGTGGGGGGGAGGGGGATGGAGAGTGGGATCCTACCTCATTGATGCAGATGGAGAGGGTGATGTTCCACATGTCCCAGAGGCCAGGTGTGAGGCCAACAGCCAGACCCTCGAAGAAGGCGTGGGAGCACAGAGCCACAAGCAGAATGATGACATCAAGGAAGGAGAGACCGGTCCATGCCTCGCTGCCGCCAGCGACCATCACCGCCCCGGCAATGGATGGGTCATCCTCACCAGGCCTGAAGAAACCATACAGCAAGAGCAGAAACAGAAGCAGAAACAAGACTCAAACAGAGGAACAGAAAGTGCGAATTGCAGAGGGGTTCCAGCAAAAAGGCACTCACATCTAACCACAGGGACTGGAATCCATCTACACCTCCACGAGAACGTAGCCCTAGAGACCAGAAATGATTCCATAGTAACCCTCCATCATCGTCAAATCTCTTAACAGAGAGGTGCCCAGCAATCTCCTAAATTATTTTCCAACCCACAGCTTTTGTGCAGCACATTAGTTGCTTCACATTCGACTCTCCATTCTCCTGGCTATCTGGAGTCTCAATAACATTTGAAGGGCCCATATGCAAAGGAGATGAGCAAAAAAATCATCTAATGCCACTCACTTCTCGTCTGACACGCCAGCTTCCTGGTCACTGGACGCCTGGCGGCGGCTCCACACAGCGCCGGCAACAATGTCAGCGAACCATGTGATGAAGAAACCAAAGGCAGGAATGAGGTAGCCAAGCGGGTACTCTGCAGCACACGAGATAAACCGAGGGGCGAATCACATTAATGGCCATTCCTTCTTGAACGTTTCGCGTGTACAGTGCGTGCATGAGCAAGCAAACCCCGTGACTGAGAAGCCGACATGGGAGGGATGAGGGATCTCATATCCAAGCAGGGATACTGGCCCGCTTCCATCCATCCTTCACCTTCAATGAGGACCACCACAAGCAAACTGCAGCACCCAAGAACTGGTTCCCCTCAGAGGACTGCCCACGCCCAGCAAACACTGCAAGCTTGCTGCTGCTCCAGGCAGCCCGAGACAAGTAAGCAGAGCATATTGGCAAGCTGATTGTCACCCCTCAAGGACCTGGACTTTCACTCCTCTCCCCTACAAGGACCTGGACTTTCACTAGAAGAGTCCTCTTCAAGCACAGAGCTGGCCTCCAGGACAGAGTTTGTCATGTACCTCAATCGCGGAGGTACACTACAAACTCTGTTGTTTTGGCCATCACATGTTGCACAATGTGTGCTTGCCCAGAGGCAGAGCGGATGAGGCAGATGAGATGGGTGAGGTGAGGAGACACCATACCTTTCACCCTACATCGACAGAAGCTCCCCGCATCCGCGAGCAGAGCATCAAGTCGAGATGCAGCAGCAGTGGCAGTGGCAGCAGCAGTGGCAGCAGCAGTGACAACGGCAGCAGAGGCAGCATCAGCAGCTGGAGCAACTGCAGCGGCAACAACATGCCATGCCAGCACAGGTCAAAAGCAGGAAGACAAATTCTGATTGGACTAACCTCCCGAGTACATCTCGTCGAAGATCTCAGCACATTCGCGGATCATGTGGAGCAGCGCGACGGCGATGAAGAGGCCGGCGGAGAAGAGGATCCCGAGCTTGAGGAAGTCGGGCCTCACTGGGATGAAGTAGGGCAGGCTGACGCCAAGGAAGGAGGCTCCAAAGAAGCAAAAGAGAGCACCGATCTTGGCGCCCGTGGTGGCCTGCGTCACCTCATCACTTGAGCCTTCCTCCTCCTCATCGTCCTGGAAGCGTTTTATTCGTGGAATTGACACGGGATGGCACGGGATGCAGCAGCGGATGTGGGTGTCAACACAGTCTCAACCATAGAGTGAAAGAAGGAGAAACAAAATTGGAGGATGACAGCAGGTTGGAGTTGAAGGGACGAGGAGAGCAGAGGAAGAGGCAGAGACGGGGGGAGAGGGAGAGTGAGGGAAAGAGGGAGGGAGGGAGGGAGGGAGGGAGGGAGAGGGAGGGAGAGAGGAAGGGAGGGGGAGAGAGAGCGGGGAAGAGGGGGGGGGGGGGGG
>SZWC01004565.1:129594-144056 GCA_023375785.1 Penium margaritaceum
GGTAGAAGTTTTCTTGCCCCTGGCGACTTCAACCGAAGGTTTTTAGTGCTAAGCAGCACTTTGTCACCGATGTCAAACGACACCTCCCGGCGACCTTTGTCGGCATATGCCTTTTGTCGCTGCCGAGCTGCTTGAAGGTGACCCTTCGCCTCCTGTAACAAGGAGTCGATGCGCTCGGCAAAGGCTTGAGCGGAAGGAACCTGCCCTCCTGTACTCCCACTCTTCACCAATGAAGAGGGTACCACTGGATGCCGACCACTGTTCAACACGAACGGTGTGAACTGTGTGGACTCGTTCACCGAGTTGTTCACCGCAAACTCTGCCGGTGCTAGGAATTCATCCCAATCATGCATGGCAGGGTCCACGTACATGCGGAGCATCTGCTCCAGAGTGCGATTCATGCGCTCTGTTTGTCCATCCGTTTGAGGGTGAAACGCTGTCGACATTTGCGACTCGCTGCCGAAGTACTCGTGCATCTTTTGCCAGAACTTACTAGCAAATTTTCGATCTCGATCGGAGATAATGCGCAACGGCAAGCCGTGGTAGTTTACGACACCCTCAAAGAAGAGACGAGCGGTCTCCTCTGCGTTCACGTCAGTGGTTGTAGGAATGAAGTGTGTCATCTTCGTCAAAAGATCTACAACCACTAGTATTGCATCATGGCCATGGGCCGTGTCCGGAAGACCAGTAATGAAGTCCATGCTGACGCACTCCCATGGGAAGCTACTGGAGGAGTCCAGCAGGCTTCTTGTTACTAGCCTTATTCCGAAGACATGGGTCGCATGTCATGCAATACTTACGGACATCGACACTCCACCCTGGCCACCAATAGTGGTCCGAGAGTGCCTGTCCGGTCTTTCGGGGTCCCACGTGACCTGCGACCGGCGGGTCGTGGAACTGGGAGATAACCTTTGCTCGAAGGTCTCCCGAGTTTGGCACAACAACTTGTTCTCCGTGCCAGAAGATTCCTGTGGCCTCCACCAGGCCGTACTTGTCCAGATTTCGAGAGTCTTGAAACCAAGAATCCACACAGTATCCCATCCGGATCCTGTTTACAAAACCGTTGTAATGGATAATCTCTCGTGGTGGTTGACGCAGAGGTACAGGGGGATCTGGTGGTTGTACAGTTGCTGTTGCAATGGCCATAAAAAACCCACTGATCTCGGTGGTTGCTTTAATTTCCACAGGCTGTCGTCTTAGTGGATCGGCCACATTGATGCGTCCTGGCCGATATTCCCATGTGAACGAGAATCGACTCAGGTATTCGCTCCAACGCGCCTGTCGTCTTGACAGGTTCGGTTGCGTTTGGAAAAACACCAATGGATTATGGTGGGTCACGACCGTCACACCCCCTTCAGCACCCTCAAGGTAGCAACGCCACAAAGCGTGTACTACCGCAAGGAGCTCTTGATCCCTAGTCGTGTACCGCGTTTCCGCGGGTATGAGCTTCCGGCTCTCATACGCAACTGGGTGACCGTTCTGCATGAGGACGGCTCCAAGTCCTACTACCGACGCATCACATCGAACCTCCCACGGTTGCGATGGATCCAGAAGAGCTAGGACGGGCGCCATGGAGAGAAGCTCTTTGACTTTGAGAAAAGCGTTCTCGCAATCAGATGTCCATTCCCAACGCACGTCTTTTTGCGTGAACCTGGTTAGCGGTGCTACCAGGGTCGAATACCCTTGCATAAACCGTCGAAAGTAGTTTGCAAGGCCGAGGAAAGACCGAATCTGCCCAACATTTTTGGGGCGTGGCCAGTCCACAACGGCTTGGACTTTTCGTGGGTCGACGCGGATGCCGTCCTTGCCGACGATGTGTCCAAGGAACTCGAGCTCATCTTGTGCAAACTTGCACTTGCTCACTTTCGCATAGAACTTCTGTTCCCGAAGGATTGCGAGAACCTCGCGCAGATGTTCTATGTGCTCTTCCATTTATTTGGAGATGTCATCCAGGTAAACCAAGATAAACTGTCCGAGTTGCTTGGCGAACGTTCGGTTCTTTTCTCCTTGGAAAGTTGCCGGGGCATTTGTAAGCCCGAAGCATAACACTCGGAACTGATAGTGTCCCATGTGCGTTCGAAACACGGTTTTGGGCACATCATCTTCCGTGATGCGGATTGGATGGTACCCTTGAGACAAATCCAAGGACGAAAATACTTTTGCGCCTTGGAGTTGGTCAAAAAGGTCCTCAATCCACGGTAAGGGGAATCGATTTTTCACCGTCAGCTTGTTCAACGCCCGGTAATCCACGCACATGCATAAAACACCGTCCTTTTTGTTCACAAAAAGGATCGGCGCACCGTACGGCGAGCTACTTGGCTCGATCCATCCTTTGGCAAGGTACTCTTTGATTTGGCGTTCGGCCTCTCGCCTTTCTGCTGGACTAAGGCGATACATGGGTCTGAACGGAGGAGTCGCATCCGGTTGTAGCGGAATCGTGTGGCCCATGTGTCTTTCTGGTGGAAGCCCAGCCGGTGGGTCTTGGAATACATCCAAGAACTCCGCCAATAGAGATCTGATCTCTTGTGGCGTGTCTTCCGTCACGTCGTCCTCTACTTTCTGCAGGTGAGCCAAGAAGTATCGACAACCTTGTCGAATACGTCTCTTGACCTGCATTGCAGACAAGCTGGCATGGACTTTGAGTCGGGTCGGTGATAATTCCGTACTTAGAATCAACGTAAAGCGGCGTTGTCCTTTCCGGAGGATCAAACGCTTTGATTCAAAGCACATTAGAGCCTTGTTGTCACGAAGCCAGGGATCGCCTAGCACCACGTCGAACGGGTCAAGAAGGTTGAGTACCTTCAACGTGACACTCTGTGTGTACCCTTGAATACAAATTTTTGCTTTACAAGTACCGATCACGGGTACCGTACGGTTGTCACCGACAACAACTGCGCCATTCGATGGCCCGTATTTCAGGCCAACCTGTCGGGTAAAGCCAAGGCTAGCAAAAGAGTCGTCCCCTCCAGTGTCAGCCAGTACGTTCACGGGAGCACCAGCTAGGTGTCCTTTGAACTGCATCGTCATGTTGCCTCCACTCTTCCGAGAGAATAGACTCGACGACGGTAAGCCGAGTTTGTGATAAACACGGAATCTGTACGACGGGCGTCGCAACTCCCATGATTCACCCACTCGAGTCTACATCTTGTGGGCACGTGTGAATTCGGCCAGCACCTTCCAGTGTTTAAATTTCACTAGGTCAAAATCGTCGACTAAAGGTACTGCAAATGTGATTGATCTCATCGCTTTGAGGGCGTTTGTTTCAATCACCGTGTTACACAACTCTTGCACAGTGGTTGGTNTCGCCACCACTAAGCAGGTTCGGTCATGCATCTCGTCTGGTGATGCAAGATTTAGTGGGCAATGTCGATCAGCAAGTGCAGAATGAGGTTCAATGAGAGGGGAGAAAACAACAGAGAAATTTGAACTCGTCAAAAACTCAAATTGTTCAACATCCTCGTCTGAAAACATGAACTCACACTCGTGATCCACTTTTACCCCTGAGTGGTCCCCACTGACGTCACTCAGGGGTGGGGAAAACCCGCCCCACGGTCCTGTCCGTTACCACGGCCGGGCCCATTGCCGCGACCGCGACCCTGTCCACGGCCTTGTCCGCGGCCTCCTGCTGCACCATCCCCACGAGGTGCTGCTGCTGCAGCTGGCGCCGCGGCCTCTTGTCCACCACCAGCAGCCTCAGGGCACTGAGCCCTAAAGTGGCCCGGCTGCATGCAGTTGTGGCAGAGCCCTTCGCGGAAGGCTGAGTTGCGACGCTCACGCGCCGCCTGCAGCTCGTCATTCTCGCGGCTGCACTTGTTGTTGGGACCCTTGTATCCACCAGCCTTCTTGGCCGGAGGGTTTGTAGGTTGCTTGCCCTTGGCCCCGCCCCGCTGTCCAGCTGACCCACCAGCCCCTGCAGCGTCCACGCGCATGTCGCGCCCCTGATGTGCACGCGCGTTCGGCCGTTCATCAGAGTAGTGTTTCGGGTTCGCCGAATACACTTTGCTCATGTAGTCGCACAACGCCCTCCAGCTTGTCGAAGCTTGGCCAGTGGCTGTCGTGGTGGTCTTGTCATTCAAATTCTCACTGGCGAGACCATCACGCAAGTACTCCAACAGCATGCACTCTGGGTACTTGAACGTCTGAGTCCCATCGCCCTCTGTGAAGCTTTCGGCTTCCTCCACGAGTGCGGTGAACTCGCTCAAGTAGGATTCGAGCGAGCTGCCCAGCTGCCTGAAGTCCTTGATCTTGTGGAAGGCGCGTTACGCCTCCTCACGTTGGGTGCACTTCTTGCGCATGATCGTACAGAAAGCCTCCCACGGCATGGGCTGCCACTCGAGGTGCGGCTGCTGCGCACTCCACTCCTTGACCACGTACTTGAAGAGTTTGTCTTCAAGCCGCGTCGTGGCAAAGTCGGCCCACTGACTGAGTGGAGCCTTGTGGACACGTAGGACGTGCTCCATGCGGTTCAGCCAGTCGGTCAGCTTCACGCCCTTCCGGATGATCTCCACACTGTGGAGGAAGGACGTGTTCATGACCGACCCCGAAGTCGTTGAGGTAGGCAAGTCGTCGCTGCCGTCGGCAGTGGCCTCCGCAGCTGCGGCACGCTGCATTTGCTGCTGCATCCGCACCTGGGTCACGCTCTGCAACGCCTTGTCGAGGTCGTTGCATCGGCGGCTTGCCTCATGGGCGGCCAGGCGCTGCAGCTGACGATCACGGTCAAGGTCCGTGATGCTCTGCCCGACGTGGGCCAGCAGGTTGGCGAACGCGAACTTGAGCTCTGATGTCGTCAGAGCATTGGCGATAGCCTCCAGGGCCTCGCGTTGTCCGTGTATCCTTACCCACTGCAAGAGGGTACGGTTCGCGTACACGCCTCCAAGGAGTCCCACCTTTCGGAGGAGACTGTCGTCGGCGACGACGCTTGAGTGGGCGCTGCCTTGCCCCATTGCGGCCGCATCGTAGGAAGGAGGGTCTGCCCCCATTCCTCCGAGTGGCGCCGTATCTCCACCACTGGTGGTGATCTTGAGTCGGCCTGCGGCCTCGGCAGCAAACTCCACGAGCCTACGACGGTCATCGCGAATTGCCTTCGCGGCAACGTCGTCCGGCTCGTTCTCGTGGGAACTCCCCGTGTGGCTGCTTTCAACGCCCTTGCTGCTTTTGGCAGTCTCGCTGCCGTCGGCAGCTTCAGGCGATGCGGCGAGCGTCTTGCCCTTCTCGAGCAATCGGCTCGAGTTCGTCGCACGACGATGGCAATGGTCGCGATTCTCGTCGCCTTCGCCATCGTCGACGTCGTGCTCGTCGTCGGGGTCCTCCTCCGGAAGATCCTCCTCCATCGCGTCGTCCGTTGCATGGGGGTCGCCCATGTGCACGTCGACGTGCTCGTCGAGCACCTTTGCGGCCTCCGCACGCTTCTCGGTGTCGCCGAGGTTGGCATCGGTTGCCTTAGGCGGTAGGGTTGCCCTTGGCGGTACGGTTGCCTTTGAGTTGGCAACCGTGCTTGCGGCGGCGGCTCCCAAAACTTGGAGTCCGCCGAGAGCTCGTGGTGATGCCGTCACCACCTTGCCCTTGTTGGTCTTAGACGGTCCGGCACTTGCCATCCCGTCGCTCGTGCAACTAGCACGTGAAGGTTGTTGTGAGGATCACCGCACAACGAGGAGGAATCGCCTCCTAAGACGTTGTTCTCACGATCGGTGAGGCAATTTCAATTTAAATCTCTGTTTTCCTAGGCCGCCACGTCGGCACAAGGTCGTGGGTTTAGAAACTAGTCCTCCTAAGCCGTGACTCATGGCACTTGGTAGCAAATAGGATCTAAGAAAACAGAAAATCATAATACAAGGGAGTGACAAGGAGTGTGAGTACCGCTCACAAAACTAAGCCAAAGAACAAGAAGGCAAACAAGTACAAAGTCAAGAACAAAAAGACTACTTTTCTTCTTGTCTTCTTGTCTTCTTCTCTTCTGGTCTTTCTTGGTCTCTTCTTGCGTCTTCTTGTCACGTCTCGCGCCCCTTGGCGGCGTCCTCCTTGAGCCGGCAGCGTTGGGGGAGCCGCCAAAAATCCCCAAGGTGTCTCCCACCTTCTTTTTAGGGTTCTCTCAGGCCGTGAGAGTCCTTAAGCTTGGGAAGGGGCGCTGTCCCAGTTTTTGGATGAAGGGGTTTTGAAGGAGCCTTCAAAATGAGGAGGATTTTGTGGTTTTAGAGGGTGGGAACTCCCCAACCCGCCCCACAAAAATCTTCCTAGCCCCCTCGAAGTGAAGAGAGGCTAGAAGTAAGAGTCTCCACAAAGTAGAGATTTTTTCAAGCTCTCTAACGTACTTTACGTCGCTTCAATCCGTGAAGTGTAGACGCCGTAGTCCCTTCTGGCGTTTCTGCTGCTGCTTGTAGCTGCCGGCGGCATTTTATCTATGTCGTAGCCGCCGTTTCCGTCGAACCCTTGGTCGCGAGGGTCGTCTCGCTCTGAGAACCACTGTAACAGGCTGGATATCCAGCTCCTGCTCTGAAGTCGTCGTCGGAGTTCGCAGAATGGCGTTCTCAGTCCGCGTCAGGGGTTTTCCCCCCCTCGCAAGACTGAGGGGCAATCGTCATCAACGACCCAGAGCAGGGAGACTCGAATGTTTCGAGTCTCCGGAGGCCCATTTCCGTTTTTACCTAACCCCCTCGTTCTGGGTCCAAAACGAGGGGATTTTACCTCGAACTCGTGAGTTTACACAAGTTTTCCGGTTTAGAAACTCGTAGTTTGTCCTAAACAAACTCGAGTTTCTGTTTTGATGCGTCGGCACGAAATCGTCGCGTGCGAGGCACGATCGGCGATTTCGCGCCGACTTTTCTCGTGCGCTATTCGCTCCTCGCTCCTCGCTCTATCCCTCGAACTCGCTTGTTCTCCCAAGCGAGGAGGGCGAGCGAGGACGAGGGCACGAGGCCACAGGCCTCGGCCCTCGAGGCCTCAAGGCCTCCTGGCCGTCGATCGAGCCACCAGCTCGATCGGCGGCCAATGGCTTGCCGGCGGGTGGCCGGTCGGCCACTTGACCGGCCGCCGGCCACCCAGCCGGTCGGCCGCCGGCCGGCCGGTAGCCAGCGGGTGGCTGGCCACCGGCCAACCCTCGCGATAGCGAGGGGTGGCTTGCAGCCACCCCCTTGCTATCGCGAGGTGGGAGGGCCGAACTGGCCCTCCCGCTACATTAAATCTTTCTCGTGCGATCTATCGATCCGACGACTATTGTGGTTTCCTAATGAACATAGTCAACTCTAGAGACCGATGGTTGACTGTTATCAGAAAACACCAGAAGCCCAAGAAAAAATATTAAGCGTGCATAAACAGGATGTGCAGATGATCATAATAGGACGAGGACAACATGTGCTGTACGAACTCCTGAAGACAAAACTTCACCGACCACTACAAGCAGTCGCCAATGTGCGCACAACCATTGTGCGCACAAACATTTATTCTGTGGACACTGAAACACATGGCGGACATCGACCTTCCATTCTGCACATTGTCTGACGGTTGGGCACATGAGAAAAGAAATGGAAAACTAAGCAGCATGTTGGGGCTGGAGCGTTTTTCATGCAGCGTGCGAGCTTCCACGCTCGTTGCCTAAGTCTGCTCCCCCTCAGTCTGCTGCTTTAGAGACTAAGTCTGGAAGCTCTAGGTTTGTTACTGGGAAAGGCGCGTGCCAGTGCTAGCACAAGAAAGTAGCTGAAAACTGAAAGTGACTGATTAGGAATGAAGAATGAGCAACAATGGGACAACCCTCCAAGTTCTAGCCCCCCCCCACTAGTGTAGAACTTGTTACTCAGCTAATCAGCCAATCACAAAATAGTTATAGACCTATTTTCTGGCAAGCACCATTTTCTCGATGAGCACTGCCAGACGCCCGACAGCCCAAAACCCGGGTGTCATCCGTTTTGCCTGAAAACTGGATAATGCCATAATACCGACGCTGCAAACGTAGTCGTGCGGTCACAATCAGCTGGAAAAATAGCAGCAAAGAGTTATGGCTGCCCGAACCCAGGTAGTGCCTCCGACGGTCCATGATGCCAAACAGTGCCACGCATCAAGAGACATGGACCATAGGCAGAGCATGATGCTGCACACGCAATGGCATAGTCAGAAACAACGCTGGGTGCATGAAGACAGTGGCTGTGACCGCCGCTGGCCCGATCAGCGAGGAGGCCTGCCAATGGAGCTGAGCACGTCGTCGGAGGGAGGAGGCTCCAACGAAGTGTGAGCAGGCCTCAGCATGCGTTGGCTCCACCGGACGACACTCGAGCAACGTTGAGTCTTGCCATTAGTCATCTGGGAGTACACAAGTTGGGAGGACACAACAGAGCACAATGAGCGATGCACAAAAACCAACACCCCCATGACTCACAAGCGTAGTGCACATGTGGGGGCAGAGACAAAGTCAACAACCAGACTCCCCCAGGGCACGCAGAGATGCAAGCAGGGACGAAGAGAGCTACTCACGGACGCACGCCAACTGAACTCACAGCCTTCTTGAACGAGTCGCGCTTCAGTGCCTTGGTCAGGAAGTCAGCCAACTGACGTGCTGTCTCAACCCACACAATGCTGATGCTTCCATCATGCAACAACGGACACAGAAAGTGATACTCAACGTTGATGTTCTTTGTGCATGTGTGATGCACACCGTCCTTGTCGGCGATGGCCATGGCACTCTTATTGTCACAATGCAACGTGATGGATGCGACGGACCGACGCAACTTGGTCAACAGACGACGCAACCACACACTCTCACACGCTCCTGTGGAAAGGGCCACGTACTCAGCCTGAGCAGTACTATGTGCAATGCATCCCTGCTTGCCATTGTGCCAGGACACAACCGTGTCACCGATCAAAAAGATCCAGCCTGTGCGACTCTTACCGTCTAGACTGCCGGCCCAATCACCGTCGGTGTAGTCCGTGACGACAGACAACTAGCGGCGCAACATGAGACCTTGCCGAGGAGTCAAGACGACATAGCACAGTACTCGGATTGCGGCCTCGAAGTGGAGGTGACGTGGCTCCTCAGAAAACTGAGCCAGGAGGTTGACGGCGAACGCGATATCTGGGCGCGTCGTCGTCGCCAGGAACATTTCTGACCCGATGACTCGCAGATACAAGGTGACGTCAACTTGCTCTCCCACAGCGGGTGGGTAAGGACTCTTCAGCTTCACCTGGCCATCAGGTGACATGGGTGAAGATGTGCTGGGTGCTAGGGGCATGTCCTCGGCGAAGCGAGTGGATAGGGTGTGCACATAGGTAACCTGGTGGACGTGGAAAATGCCCTCGGAGCGATCATGCTCGAGCTCCATGCCCAGGAAGACTCAGGCAGACGCAAGATCCTTCATCTGGTTGGCGGTGTGCAGCAGGTCCTTGACACGCTGGATGGTAGCCATGTGAGACGACGCAATGAGGAGATGGTCGACGTTGACCAGGACAGCGGCGAGGGTCGACGTAGACCAGGACAGCGGCGAGGGTCTGGCCTCGCAGACTCACGAACAGTGCGGGGTCAGCGGTACTCTGCTTAAGGCCGCTACAAAGGAGCGTGCTGCTGATCTCCTGGTTCCAGCACTGAGGCGATTGCTTCAGGCCGTAGAGGGCCTTTCGGAGCCGCAAGACTCTCCCAATACCGTCGTCGAAGCCTAAAGGCTGCACCATGTAGAGCTCCTCACCCTCAAATGAACCATGGAGGAAGGTGTTGCTCACGCCCATCTCATGCAGCTCCCACCTATGCTGGGCAACCAGAATGAAGAGCGCTCGACTCGTGGAGAACTTGCCAACTTGAGCAAAGATTTGGTTGTAGTCGACCCCAGGGATGTGAGCAAACCCCTTGGCTGTGAGGCGGGCCTTCTACTTGTCCAAGGACCCCTCGAGCTTCCATTTGCGCCGAAAGACCCACTTGGCACCGATGCCCTTCCGACCTGGAGGGAGGTTGACGACGTAATACACGTAGTGCTTCCGGATAGCAGCGAGCTCATTAACGCAAGCAAGATCCCAATCTGCGGCCTCAGGAGAGGCGCAAGCCTCGCGCAGGGTGATTGGGTCCTCCGGGCATGCTATGGAGCGGATTGAGAGAGTGTGTGCATCTCGAGCTCTAGGTGGGATGCGTGCAAATGTAGCCATGACAGCATGCCAATGCTCGTGATGGAGTATGGCGTAGCCTAGTGCAGAGCCAGGGTGAAGGTCTGCAATGATAGCCGAAGTGGTCAGGCAAAGGGCCTTAGTGCCATGGTCCCCACTCACGACCGTAGGAGTGGAAGAGACACGTGGAGCGACAGGGGGCCGAGACGCCACAAGGCGAGGTGTTGCGCTCTGCACGCTTAGTGACAGCCTGGTCGAAGGCTGCCGCCTGAGCCACGTGTGTAGCATAGTAGGAGAGGAGATGGCCCCGAAACTCTGACAAAACGACGGAGCCGGACGGGGCGCTGGCTCGGAGGGACCAACAGACGCGACTGGGGCTGCTGGTCCGGAGGGGCCAGCGGATGCAACTGGGGCTGTTGGTCCGGAGGGGCCAGCGGACGCGATTAGGGCCGGCGGGCCCGATGGGGGCGGTTGGCTCGGAGGGACCAGTGGACGCGACTGGGGCGGCTGGCCCGGAGGGACCTGTGGACACGATTGGGACTGCCAGCTCGGAAGGACCGGTGGACCCGACTAGTACTGCCGGCCTGGAGGGACCGGTGGACGCGACTAGGACCGCCGGCCTGGAGGGGCCAGAAGGCGCGACTGGGGCTGCTGGCTCCGAGGGGCCAGTGGACGCGACTATGGTTGCTGGCTTGGAGGAGGCAGCGCATGCGACAAGGGCTGCTGGCTCACAAGGAGTAAGTGATGAGCCACCCGGAGGCGATAGGATGGAGGACGGACTCACCACTCTCCCACGCGACGGGAGGGACACCGACGAGCCCGAGCGAACAAGATCGTGCAGAAACAGTTCCTCAAAGAAGAGGGCATCGCGGGACTCGACGATGTAGTATTGGGAGGGATCCCAGAAGCGCCAAGCCTTGGACTGATGAGAGACACCGAGGAAGGTGCAAGGACGCCCGCAAGCGGCGAGTTTGCCGCCCTACTGTGGAGCGGACAGCCACACGATGGCTACACAACCCTAGACGCGAGCAAGGCGGAGGTCGGCTTGCTGGTACGGTGTTGAATGGCGGGGAAGGGATCCGTGAGGATTCCAGTTCCAGACCCACGTCATGTAGGTCATGGCTTCAAAATAGAAGCCATTGGAGAGGCAAGACTCAACCCGCATGGTGCGGATGGCATTGGCCATAGTACGGTTCCACCGCTTGGAGACGTCGTTCTGGGCGGGCGTGTAGGGCGCGGACGTCTCGTGGTGGATACCGCGAGAGGCGAGAAAAGTCGTGATCTCCCCCATGGTCTTACCACCGTGATCAGAGCGAAAGCGGCAAAGGGATCACCCACACTCGCGCTCCGCAAGGACTAGCCTGTCCTGAATAGCACAGGCCATCGTTCTTCTGCCGAAAGCAGAAGACCCAGGGGTAGCGCGAGTAGTCGCAAGTGAGGGTGAGGACATAACGGCCATGCTCTCCGACGGACTCGATAGTGAGAGGACCCATGACATGGAATGGACCAAGTCAAGAGGGGAAGACGCACAAGAGGAGGACAGAGGGTATGTGGACTGGTACATTTAAAACTGAGCGCAATCAACGCACTCTGTGGAGCACGGCAAAGGGAAAGTCTCACAGTCAAGGCGGTTGGCCAGCTCAGTGTGGATCATGCTGTCGACGGCAGCAGAGTAGACGTGGCAAAGGCGGCGGTGCAGGAGAGGGATTTGCTGCGGAGAGAGCGTGCTGGTGACAAACACATGGTCCGTGGCAGCAGACAGGGAGGGGTCAGAAGGACAGGAGGACAAACGAGGAACGTGCCACAGGTTGCCATGGGTGGTGGTGTGAAGAACGACAAGACCGGACGGACGCAACGACACAGTGCCAAAACCACGCGAGTTCATAACGCCCATGCTCATGCGGTCAAGGTTAGTAATGGGCAGGAGGCTGAGCTTAAGACCGGGGACAAAAAGGAAGACATCACCGGCAGGACCACGGAAACAAAGGACACCAACGTCGCGGACAGGTAACACCTGGCCTGAGCCTGTCTGGACACTGGATACATCGCCAATATGAGCAAGCATGGTGAAGGCCTCACGAGAGGCCGTCATGTGATGCGTGGCCATGGAGTCGATGATCCAGGTCTCGGCCGGGTCCTGGACTAGAGTCGCCAAATCGCTAATGGTCGCATGGCAGCATGCAAGAGACGCAGATGCGGTGGAATGGGCGTAAACCGAGACTGCCAATCATCAAGCCACACGATGTTGTCACGAAGGGGGACAGAGGAGACCATGAGAGATGGCGAGACAGACGAGGAGGCAGGATACGACCGCAACTCAGTCTCAGTCATGTAGGGTCAGGGGGACGAGTAGGAGGTGACGCAACTCGCACTTCTCTGGCAGCAGCAACTGCTACTGCTGTTGCTAGTGCTGCTGCTGCTTCTATTGCAGTTGTTGCAGCTGTTGCTGCTACAGTAGCTATTGTTGCTACTACAACAGCTATTGCTGCTGCTACAGCAGCTGCTATTGCTATTGCTATTACGTGCTACTACGATTTCTATGACTGCTGCAATAGCTACGGCAGCTGCTACTACGGTGGGGGATTTTTTTTGCTAGTTCTTTTTTCTTCTTCTTCTTCTTGTGGTCTGGCACAGCGAGCCTTGTTGCTTGCTGTGGGTAGTGGGCTGCAAGTAGCGAGCTCGCTGCTCGCTGCCAGTAGCTCGGTGCTCGTAGTGAGCAGCGCGCTACGAGCAGCAACAGCTGCTGTTGGCTGCTGCCGGCTGCTGCCCGCTGTTGTTGCTGCTGTTGCTGCTGCTGCTATAGCTGGCTGCTACTGCTGCTTGTTGCTACTCACTGCTGCAGCTGCGACATCTTGCTGCTACTTTTACTCACTACTGCTGCTGCTGCTTGCTGCCGTTGCTGCTACTGCTATGAGCTGCTGCTGCTGGCCGCCGCTACTGCTTGCTGGTGCTCGCTGGTGCAAGTCACTACTTGCTACACTTGCATACTGATGCTGCTGTTGTCGGCTGCTGTTGCTGCTACTTGCTGGTGCCAGTCACTGCACCCGGGTGACGTTTCTACATGCGTCATCAACGACAGGTGTCGGATGCGGCCTGCCTCTCACCTCCTCGCATGACGCGTGGGGGTCAGTGCTGCCGAAAAGAATCTGGCACCATTCCCCCTGGCCTAGTGGTCGTGGGAAAACATCTGACACCGCCACCAAGCGGGTCAATGCTGTTGAAAAAAATGCGACAGCATTTCCCCTATCTTGGCGCGTATAGGGGTCTGCCGGCGGTGTCTGGAACCTGTAAGCTAGTCTTCTTCTACTGCTGCTACGCTCTGGCTCTGATACCAAAATGGAAAACTAGGCAGCAAGTTAGGACAACAGCGTTGTTCATGCATCGTGCGGGCTTCCACGCTCGTTGCTTAAGTCTGTTGCCTCCTAAGTCTGCTGCTCTAGAGACTAAGTCTGGAAGCTTTGGGTTTGTTACTCAGAAATGCGTGCACCAGTGTTAGCGCAAGAAAGCTGCTAAAAACTGAAAGTGACTTATTAGGAATGAAGAATGTGCAACAATGGGAGACCCCTCCAAGTTCTAGCTCCCCCCCACTAGTGTAGAACTTGTTACTCAGCTAATCGGCCAATCAGAAAATAGTCCTAAACCTATTTTCTGGCAGGCAGGGTTTTCTCGGTGAGCACTATCAGACGCCCAACAGCCCAAAACCCGGGCGTCGTCCGTTTTGCCTGAAAACTGAACCATACCATAACACCAACGCTGCAAACGCAGTCGTGCGGTCACAATGAGCTAGAAAAATAGCAGCAAAGAGTTATGGCTGCCTGAACCCAGGCAGTGACTACGACGGTCCATATGCCAAACAGTGCCACACAACAAGCGACATGGACCCTAGGCAGAGCATGATGCTGCAGACACAATGGCATAGTCAGAAACAGCGCTGGGTGCATGCAGATAGCGGTAGTGATCGCCGGCAGCCTGACCGCGGAGGAGGCCTGCTAATGGAGCTGAGGACATCGCCGGAGGGAGGAGGCTCCAACGAACTGCGAGTAGGCCTCAGCGCGCGTCGGCTCCACCGGACGACACTCCAGCAGCGTCGAGTCTCGCTGTAAGTCACCTGCACGCCAAAGTTCACAAGCTGGGAGGACACAACAGAGCACAATGAGAGATGCACAAAAACCAACAAAAAAGTGCACGGTTGATCGCTGGATGGACCGCACGCCAAGAAAACGAAGGCAAGGCCAACAAGTTCAAACCCGTTGATGAGATCACACAATCAACAGGTGAAGGAATTTTGTTTTTTCAAAGAGATAACATTCTTCAATTGTCTGTTTCATTTTGTTCACGACAGAAATTTTGTACATGTTTTAACCGGGGAGGGAGGGAGAGAGAGAGAG
>SZWC01004565.1:144136-169784 GCA_023375785.1 Penium margaritaceum
GAGTGAGAGAGAGAGAGAGAGAGAGAGAGAGAGAGAGAGAGAGAGAGAATAATATTTATTATGGGGAACAAAGCAGTCCTTGACAATGGAATTGTCATTCGATCGTTTAATCAGACGGTTGATGTGCTTTTCTCTGGACAGTGATTTGTTATGTTAATTGACAATCCATTTGAAAAACGACAATGGAAAACATTCTACTTGCAATTTCATCTTCCACGCTGTTTTTGTAGTGCGAGCCAAGAATAGGGTCCTGTTTCAATGATGTTGTGCTACTTTGGTCGCTGTGGAAACTGGGTATGCGAAGTATTATACTGTTCTCCAGACCATTTTTCCACCGTGGATATGCAAAGTATTAGTTTCTAACAGTGGCCCTCAGAAGTATTTTATGCGTTTGGCGGACGTTTGAAGTATTTTTCTGCCAAAGTGGCCATCACATTCTTTTTGTGCGAAATTTGGCTTCACTCTAGATTTGTTGCAGGAACAGTGGGTATGAGGTAAAAGTACCCGTTCAAAAATGTCAAGAAAAAATAGTGCCTCTACCAAGCACCCCACCTCGTTGGGAAGGTGGAGCTCAAGTGCCAAGAAAAAGATTTTGATCCACTCTAAGGCGATGAAATTGTACGACACTCAAGCCACATGGATCGAAAATGATGTTCCACAAGAAAGAGGGAGGAAATAGGACTTGAAGGCTTCCTTCTCGCAATGGCCAAAGTATCAGCAATTCCCATGAAACATTAACAATGGATAAAACATTTCTAAAAAAGGGTGCTTTGATGAAGTTTGTAAACATAATATGATGAATACAAACAAATGCACATGCAGAAGTGTATTGCGTACATAAGTCCCTAACCTTCACGAGTGGGCATTTCTGTCCTTAAATTCATGGCCCACCGCACAACGACTTCAAGATTTCTACGCCATTTGGTCAAGGGCATTTTGGCCAACTACCCCAACCTCTAATGTTTTGTTCCACAAGGTTTTGAAAACTTGGACCACCTTCTAGAAAGGTCTATAGAAATGTCGCGAATCATATCGATTTTTTGATCGTGTTCGGTTGACTTCTCAACGGCGCCAGACTTTTATATAGAAGTGGAGCAATGATTTTGAAGCCTGCCAACTTCTCAGCGTAGCTTCTCAAACCAACCACTCACGGCGCGACCCCACACACATCACCCGGCTCGAGCACAGATGAATCAACAGTAGGCCTCATTTTCATTCTTGGCATCGTATACATGTGCTCAACAAACTCAACACTTGTCATCAAAGTACACTTAACGTAGATCATCCATTTGTCCCAAATCACTCAATCGTCTTTTGTCCCACACCTCATTACTGTGGGCCTCCTACATAACGCTTGGCGCAACACTTGGTATCAGAGGGCAACGGTGTTACAGGGGCAGCTGATGCATGAACTATCTGACGACGACCTCGCACGAGTCCTCGGTGATGTGTACATAACTTATTGTGACCTCTCGGCTCTCATACACTGCCTTGCAAAGTCCTGATGAGACGGAGGGTACGGAAGACTAGCGGAGGAAGCGCAAGTCCGGCTGTTGCTGGGTAGCTACAACCAGCCACCGACAACACTTTCTCCTGCTACACACATGCTTGCTTCCTCTTGGTAGGAGCGTCCCGGACTAGTTTGGCAACATGATGGTGTGGTCCTTCCTTGTCTCAAAACAGTCTAGTTTTTTCGTTGTTCATGCTTGAATTGCAATGTCTTGGTGACCTTGTTTAGTAGTATCCAGGAGCTTCTGTTAGTTTGGACTAGCGTAGTTTAGGACCAAAACTCTGATTGTGCACTTGAGAGCCACGAGAGGCATTATTCCCTTGACTTTTGGGTGAGCCCCGGCAAGCTCCACTCGCCGCCCGATGGGTGGACTCGGGTAGCAAGCTCCACCCTATAGTTCCCTGCTTTCACGCTGTTCTTACTCTGCCTGTCAACAATGACCTCTGTTTTCCCTATTTTCTGTCCCACTCTGACCACATTGTCATACTCCACGATAGGGAATGAGGGAATAGGTGCAAGGTGTGTCTATTTTGGTATCAGAGCAGAAGAGCCACAGCTCGTTGTGTTGCG
Source organism: Penium margaritaceum (assembly GCA_023375785.1). Lineage (NCBI taxonomy): Eukaryota > Viridiplantae > Streptophyta > Zygnematophyceae > Desmidiales > Peniaceae > Penium > Penium margaritaceum. The sequence continues at coordinate 146,217 of SZWC01004565.1, forward strand.
CATGAGAAGTTAAACATGTTCTCGGGAGGGCGAGCCAAGCATCAGCCGTGGCGACGACTACATGGAGGGGTAACTAAGCGGAGCAGCAAGAGAAGATGTAGCCACACAAAGCAGTGTTGCAGCGGCAGCAATATGGAGTAGTATTTGTAGTGCTAGTGGGGCAAAACAGCGGGTGGCACCAGCATCCAAGGATTGTAGGAGAGGACAGCAACCCTCGTGATGGCTGCTAAGCTATAGTAACAGCGATAGCTATGCAAAGCGGCAACTGTAATGGCGGCGTCATGCAAGAGCAGGCAGGAGTACCAACCACTAGCTCTAGTAGGGGAAAGTAGCTACACTGATAGCTGCTTTATCGTAGTAGTGATGGTAGTTGCGCAGAACAGTAGGCACAACGGTGGCCGCGTAGAGCATCGAGGAGTAAAAGTAGCCAACGACTCCAACAGTAAGTGACAGTTACAACGGGCTTGCGGCAGTGCGTTGCAGCTGCAGCCAACTGCATGCAACCGCGAAACAATAGGAGCCACCGCCTTGCAATAGTAACAATAGGTGCTGGGAGGACCCACCACCGCGTTAGGAACATCGGCAGCTTCAAAAGCGGTAGCAACTGATGATGACGTGGCTTGAGGCTACCATTACTGAGTGCAAGGACGTCAACAGTGGCAATAACAATAGTAGGAGTAGCAGTGGCAACAGTGGTAACTATCAGAGAAACACTTTGCTGTTGGATCTCTTCTGGTATTCCTCTCCCCCCTAATGGCTGGGCTCCCCTCTACTACTGGGTTGAGTGGGAGTGGTTTCATGCACACAAAGACAACCTCAAGACCTCTCCTAGATTTCCCACTTGAGGGGGGGAAACGTTACTGAAATATTTTTTGGTAGAGTTTGGGGGAATTTATCAACAAATCTTAGGCTAAAAAAGGCCTCGACAAAAATTCCACTCCTAATGGGACGAGGCAAATACTGCCGATTTTTGCCGGCAGTGTTTTCTGCCCAACGGTGGTGCTAGCGTTAGTAGCACATTCTTGCGACATCCCACATGGTCCCATGTCCAAGGACACACCCGTGCCAGCTCCACTGTAGATGCTGGCATTGCTGCCTGCGGTGTGGTTGGCGGCAAACAGAGCATGACGTTGGATGAATCCTTGTCTAGCACTGGCTTGCTGGCATGTGGCCTGTGTGAGATGCACAAGCACTACCCTTAGTAGGCTGAACAGACGGCTACGGTGGTGGTTTCTCTATTCAATATATTTTGGGATGTAGTCTAGCTACTGCAGCGGTAACAACAGCAGCAATAGCAATAGCAAAAGCGTCAGTAGAAGCTATGCCGTGATGTAGTGCGCAAGTGGAAGATGGCAGTCAAGAGTGCGATTGTAGCTAACGTTGATGCAGGGTTAGGAGCGTTTGATGCTGAGCTGTCCGACGACCTTCCAGACTCGGACTCAGATGCGAGAGATGAGGAAGGCGTGCTGCGCTTGTGCTTCACACAATTGGAAGAATGGTGTTGGACTTGCTCAATGTGCAAAGCAGCACCAAGCAAACAAAGCAGGCCCAAGGGACAATCTTCTGGCAATCCTAGATCCAGCTTCCTTAGAGGACTAGATGCTATGCATGAGCCTAGAATTAAGGGAAGATCTCTCATCTCTGTCACCCGGACAAGCTGTCCCTGTAGTCCTACAAACGAAAAAGCCTCTCATGTGGTTTTAGGCCAACCCCCAGCCTACTGACTGGAGGATAGCTACACCACCTGGGAGCTACGATTCTGCATGTGGGAAATCAGCAAGGGGGTGTAACCGTTCCATACCAGCCAATATCAATCTATTGATCCCCAGCAAATGACAACCACCGCTCGCACCACGTGCGGTCTCCTCAAGGGCGTCCCAGAGGAGTACATCCTCGACTTTGACCCTACCTCAATGATCCTTGTACCGGTGAATAGACTGACCCCCGTGGGGCCTGGAAGCAAGCAGTAATTCTCTTTGAAGGCGTGACCACGGCAACAAAATCACAGCGACTCTTGGACTTTGGCAGGCAATGCGGATTCACAGGGTGCTGGGGAAGAATTGGCCGGGTCAACTCATGGCGTTCAACACCATCTGGATCGGTGTTGGGCGTGAGCAAGCCATGACTTTGGACAACTTCAGCCTGAGAAGCCTCCAAGAGATTGCCAACAGAGGTTTGCTGCTGTCATGGGCCACTTTGCATATTGTATATGTAGCAGGAGTTGGAGCAGCAAAAAACGTCCGCCATGGTGCATCAGCCATAGCCATCACAACAGTTTAGGCAGTAGGCACCTTCCCTCCCTCCTCTTGCGAGTCATCGTAGTTGACGACGGATACAGCAACAAAACCTGGATCAACTATAGTCGTTGAAGGGATAAAGGAAAGGAATAACAGGAGGGGTGGCAAGGATGGAAAGGAATAGGAGACTCCAGAGCCCACTTGGGATGATGGTGCGAGTGCTACAACTGCGCAAGAGCGCACCGCTACACGATGTGCAAGCTCATGAAGAACTTGATGAAGATTTATAAGGTCTGCAACATGCATAAGAGCAGCAAAAGTGCACCTTCATGCACTCCACAGCAACGACTGACCCGTAGCCTCCATCAAAAGCTGGTGCAGCCACTGACGGTACCAACAACTTGTCACCTTTGGAGCAGCAACTTGCAACACAGGCCCGTGACATCGTTGAACTCCGCCAGCTCCTACGGCTTAACTTTCATAGAGGTGCAAGTGCATTGACTGAGCCAAGGTGTCCCATTGTTGGGACTTTCGAGTCCATAACGTGTAGTCGGGATGGTGACAGTGGAACACAGTGCACTATTGAGTATGTCGAGAAGATTGATAGACGTGATGACGCTGGTCTGTCCGCTGTCTGCACAAATCTAGATTACCTTTCATGGATTGATGAGTCACAAGCATGTGTCGCCTTTGTAGCTCAGCAATCGTTTGCTAAGAAAACTCTGTCCACTGAGTCTATTATAGGTAGCTGTTCCATAACTTTGCCAGAGGATATGATGGATGCCACCCGGATCTTAGGTTTGGGTACCACCCATCACATGACATGTCGCCGCCATGATTTTGTTGTGCTTGGTCTTGTTTTCTCTGTCCGGTCTGTGCGTACGGCTTTTGGGCATGAGGATTTTGTTCAGGGTGAGGGTGTAGTGCAGTTCCATGAGCCCTCAGGGCCGTTCTACATCTCAGATATATTCTATGTACCTGATATAGAAATCAGCCTGTTGTTTGGACATGCATGTACGGAGATAGGTCTTAGTGTCGCATTCACAAGTGAGGATGCCTTTGACTCCATTTGTGCTACTGTAAAGTAGTGCTCCATGACAAGGCAGTTGGGGACTTGTACCACATCTCTGGTTGCCCCACTACTACCACCATCACTACATTATCCCCCATTACAGGAGTGTTTGTGAAGGGCATGCTATTGCCTGAGCACCAGCGTCTATTGCGCAGATGCTTGTGCCATGTCCACTATGATGCTGTTGATGACCTGATTCATACAAAATCCGCGCTCAGTCTTGACGGAGCGTCCTTTGAGGCACTGCCTAAAACTCATTGCCTCAAGTGCGTCCAAGGTAAAATGCATGATGCCACATACCCTCTGTCCGAATGTAAATCCCCTTGAGTTGGTTCACTGTGGACTCCTGGAACCTCTACCCGCAGAGTTCCAGGACGAGAGAGGACGATATGTCCTGACAATCACGGACGACTTCACCCGCATGCGGCGGATCTTCAATCTCTGCCTAAAAATTAATTTTGCCTTCTCCGTGCGCACGTGGTTTGTTATGGCGGAACGTGAATCCGGCCATACCCTCTAGAACATTTGCTCTGATAGGGATGGTCAGTTCATGGGGGACCAGGACCGGTACTTTGCCAAAGAAGGGATGTTTTATATCCTCTCTGTCCCCCAACACACCCCAAATGACATGTTTGAGCATATGAACCGCACCCTGCAGGATGCGGTTCGCTCAATGCAGATAAACGTGGCATGCCGGAAGCATTCACCTTCGAAGGCATGGCCTACGTGACATGGGTCTAGAATTAGATCCCTCATGGCCCATTCCCAACCACACACACTCCATACGAACTATCGTACGGACGTCGTACCGATCTCCGGCTCGTGTGTGTGTGGGATTTCTTGCCTGTGTCAGGTTCACACCAAAATAGCAAGGGTCTAGGTTCTCCCCCTGCGGTTGCGTCTGCGCGTTTGTAGGCATGGCTGCACGCTCCAAGGCCTGGCGCTTCTGGGAGCCCACTCAGTGGTGTATTTTCGATTCTAGAGACATGCTGTTCTTTGAGCGCCTCTCCTTCCATGACCTACCCACACGTGGCACCCTGCAAGTGCACTCTCCTTGGCGTGGTATGATCCCTCGCGCAGGGGAGGGTGGGGTGACCGAAGATGCTGTCTCGGTCACCCTGGGAGCTACTCGTCCATCCCACCAACCACCTGGCTTGCCTGCGTTGTCTACACCACCTACGTTGTCTGCGTTGCCTTTATTTCCCACATCACTGGGTTGCAAGCCCCTCTTGCATTACGACCACATGTGTCATCATTTGCGTCACTAGTAACGCTCACATCATCCGCACCTGCGTCACCGATAGAGTCACCTGTGACACCTGTGTTGCCAGTCAAGTCAGCTGTGACGTCTCCATCCTCTGTATCCTCTGTCGATGCACCAGCACCACCTGACACATCGCCAGTCTTGTCGGTATTTGATGTGTTTCCACCGCCTGTTCTGGCTGCACTACCACCAGAGCCCAACCGACGAGGTGAGGACGGGCATCCTTGCTCGTGCCTGACTTGTAGTGTGTGCAGTGGAGACCCCGGCTTAAGGGCCTTAGGCCTCAGAACTTAGGAACTCACCGAAGTCCACCCTCACTATGATGCATGTCTCTTGCTCCTTACTTACGAGCTCGGACTTGCGGCCGGGTCCGCAGAGTCCACGGTCACTGTTTGCCCTCCGTCTGTGGCCTATTTCTTGGTCAAGCGCAATGGAGTTACTGCAGCTCCAGACCCTGTGTGGTGGGTGTGAAGCCAGACCCCAGCATACTACGTCGAGCTTTGGCTAGGCGCGATGCAGCACTCTGGCGTGTAGCGTGTGAGGCTGAGCTTGCGACCATGGGGTTTACAAGCTTGTAGACCTACTGTGCAAACGGAGGGCCATTCAGGCCAAAGTAGGTCGTGCAGAAGAAGCTCAAGCTGGGCAGCTCAGTCGACCGCTGCAAATCATGAATGAATGCAAAGGGACTCTCTCAAGTGAAAGGTATCGACTTCACTTAGAAATTCATATCAGTTGGATGCACAACCACGGGCTTGGGCCTGCTGACCCAGGTGGCCAAGCACAATTGGAAAGTCCACCATATTGACGTCAACAATGCATTCCTACATGGAAAGCAAGACATAGAGATCTACATGGTCCAACCCCCAGGGTTCAAGGATGGCAGTAGTTGTGTGTACCAGTAGCGGAAGGCTCTGTATGGTCTAAAGCAGTCGCCTCGATGCCGGAACAAGAAGATCACCCACATGCTCCTACGAGCCAGCTACGTTGAGAGCATGGGGGACCCATCACTCTTTCTCTCGTACACTCATGCATCCTTTTTGGTCTTCTTGGTCTACGTCAACGACCTTGTGATTGCTTTGCCTGACCTGAAGGCTGACGAAGCAGCAAAGGGTGTGGTACAGTCAAAATAAAAAAGGAAAAACATAGGAGAGGTGGTAGTGTTTCTACACATGCAGATTGAGCGTGATTGTGCTGGTTCATATTCTACAGCGGCCTTGCTAGGGTCGTACTCACCAGGTTGTTGCATTTAGTGTAGGCGTCGATGCTTGCAAACTTGATCAAGCCTCTACTCCTCGTAGGGTGATGCATAGGCTGCCTCCTTGTTAAACAGAGAATGGATTGAAAGTGGTTCAGACGATGACATAAATGTGGTTAGTATGACGTACATGTGGTCACAGTAGCTAAGGTGACGTGAGCACGGCTGTAGTGAGGTAGGTGTCGACTGCTCTACTGCCACCTATGTAGTTGTTGAAGTATTGGCGACAACTCTTGCCATCGTAGTAGCTATGTGGATGAGTGTGCAGATCTGGGACAAGACAGTGCAACTGCAATTGTCGAAGCTAGCGACAGCCACGTCTGATGCATCCGGCTAATGCTGTAGTTGCAAGTAAATCTGTGGCCGTTGTTGATACAAATCTGCGTATGATGTTGCAGCTAGAGTGGTTGTGCTGTGGAGGCAGAGGTCCCAACATGATGCGCAGGGACAGCACCGCTATGAGGTAGGGTAGGGAACAACCAGGCCTGTGCAATTGTAGCTGCGGTCGCCGCTGTCGTAGATGCGACTACGATTGCTGTTGTGCTTGGTAGAACCAAGAGAGGTCCAGCACAGGTGCTCGACCAGAATTCAGGTGACCGTAAAAGGTGGGCTGTTGTAGAGTGGCGCGAATACTTGGTCAAATGTGAGTGGTGAATCAATCCTTCATTGTGATAGGCAGAGTGGAGGTCAGGGTGGGCCAATAGGGCCCAAGACACATGTAAGACAAATGTATGGCGGTACAAAACTGGGTGCATGATCCTCCCTTCACCTTACTTCTTGCTGCAATGGACTACGTGGCATTGGCAAGCATAGTGGATGGGCCAAGAACACCTTGCGTACACACATTATTGTTGCAGAGAGCAGGCGAGTAGAGCACGTCATGGCAAGTATATGGACGATAAAGGCTGCGGGATGGGTCCCCGGACTTGGTGTTCAACCGTGCGGGAGGAAGTTGGAGCAAATCAATGAGCTTCTCCACCACCGCTCTGATACCATTAGGACGTAGAAAGATGTGAGGGAGAGAGAAGGAGAGAGCAAGGATGTGAGCGACGCCAACGATGTTGCAAATATCACTTAAAATTGTGTGAAAAGAACAAGAGTTGAGCAATCGGGTAGAGTGAGGACTTAAATCGCTCTGTGAAGCAAATCCCACCTCGCGATTCACGCACGAGGTGTGAACCCCGCCGCCCTTCGAGTCAAGCCAAACCTCCTAGAGTGCTCTATGAGCGGCTGTTGCCAAAAAAATCCAGTAGAATGATCCCAGAAACATTAATGGAGCCTATGAGGCCCCCAAGAGACTTGAATATACAGTTGCCTCAAAGAAAAGCTTGGTTTGCATGATTCTTCTGTTGATTCATTCTCATATACAGATGCATGTGTGTGGAGACTACTGAATAGTGATCAACGGATTGGTAAGTCAGCACTTGAACACCAATACCAATGATGCAGAGTTGGAAGCCATGCAAGTGAACTCTTAACTTCACCTACATGTACTACCATGTAGAAAACTAACAAAAAACCATGGGATGCTCTAAAAACCTTGCTCAACACAGGCTACCCGTAGTCATTTATGGTGGTGATGGAAAGCATGGGTAGATTAAACCACATAAGGCTTGCGATGTGCCTCTTTCAATGAGCACTCTTGTTTTGAGCTAGATACAAGAACTACATTAATGTCTTTTAAATTTGGATATTTTTAAACCCCAATCGATTGAGAGTTGAATTTGACTATAACTTTGAGCCTTTATGGACCTGATTTGTCCAAAGTCATGGTATTTTATTGGTGTTTGATCTTGTTCAAATTGCCTGTTCACATCATTCATCTCTCCCTAGAACTTCTATATTCAAATCGTGAACGGTTGAATGTTGAGCACAATTGTACACCTCGCAGCGTGCTTTGCAATTAATGTCACAGCTCCCGTTACAGACTCCTTCGCACCTTGCTTCATAGAATGTTTCAATGCTCGCATCGTTCCACGTTTACGTACAGTCCACTGCGGGCTATGCACGGAATGTTGATATCTTGTAAATACTCTTGAAGTTCAAGTTTAAGGGGGTATGAGGGAAGAGCGGGAGAGTGGAAGTTCCCTATGAGGCACGCATCCTAGGGATTTGTACATTTGCCTTAGTAGAAACAAACAAAGAGAAGAGTCAAAGGTGGGGGAGCGAGAGTGTAAGGACCGGTGAGTGCACACCCACGTTGAGAAATTGCTCAAGCGAGCATGCACTACCACCTGGAGGTCGAGCCCAAACTCTTGGTATTAACCGAGGGCCGACTTCTCACCAGTGTACGGCCAACGGTTGACACGGTAGCCCCGTAAGGTTCAGCACCCGGCTCATCTTGGGGAATCTACAATATGTTCCGGGAATCTACATATTGTAGATTCCCCAAGCAAACAATCATGAGGTAGACCACAGGACTTGGAATGTACAAGGCCTAGCCTCTTCAACATCCTAGCAAGATAGTCAAGGGAAGAATGACAGAGATGAGATGGCTATGCCAGGATACATTCTTCGAGAGCTTGGTGAATGTATGGTAAGACTAGTGCCAATAACCACAGCAATCTTGAGCGCTGACTCCCCAGGCGCACTCATGATCATTTCGTCTCCTTTACATGTGTGTGTGAGCATGTATGATGAAACAAGAGGGCAAGAAAAATGTGAGCATCCAGGAACTGGAAAAAAAATTAACACTCCCTCATGATACGTAGGTAGTCAACCCACATGCATGAATGAGATTTTACACACAAGAATGCATAAGCGTGGTGGTGTAGACAGACAAGCAAACACCAAATGCACGCCACCTAGGGCCGTGGAGACATGCAAATCCAAGAGCATGAAATACACATTTAAAGACGTTTTTTCTTAGAGCCTTGGTGAGGAAATTAGTCCTCTTTGATCGTGTATCTACCTAAGCAAGTCAAACAATACCAATAGCAATACACTCGCGAACAAAATGATGCGCAATGTTGATGTTCTTGGTGTAAGAGTGGTGCATGCCATCATACTTGGCAATGGCTTTTGTGCTTTGATTTTCACAATGCAAGGTCATGCAGCGCATGGAGATGCGCAATTGCTGCATCAAGCGACAAAGCTAAACAGCCTCACATGTACCTAGTTCAAGTGCCACATACTTAGCCTCTGTTGTGCTTTGGACGACACACCCCTATTTTTTCACTCTTCCAAGATACAACAATTCCACCAATGAGAATGACATACCCTGTTCTACTCTCTGAATCAGTTTCATGTGCATAGTCATTTTCAATGAACCCATCCACAATGACGAAGGTCTATGAGCGAAATTACAGCCTTGTTCATGGCATAGAGAGTGCATAGCGCACCACGCAAAGAGCGGCCTCAAGATGATGCTCTCTTGCACATTGGGAGAACTGAGAGAGAAAGTTTATAGCAAAGGAAACATTAGTAGCAATGGTGGTATCAACAAACATCAAAGAGCCAAGGACCCTCAAGTAGTCAAGAAAGTCAACTATCTTCCCAGGTTTGACACATATGGACAATACGGCAGCGCTTGGACCGCAAGGGTCATGGGGGTTGAGGTCAAAGAGACCGCTGCTAGATGTGGTGCAAACCGCAAACCGTACTCTAACTCCATGCCAAGAAAGACAAGAGCACGGCCGAGAGCCTTCATCTTTTATGTTGAAAATGGAAGTTTAGTTTGTTTGGAGACTAAAAACTTGCAGTGCTGGGAGAGGCAATCAGAAGATCATCCACATAGAAAAGGGTAACAACAAAGGGTGCAGAGGGAGCAGTGAGAAACAGAGTAGGATCAAATGTACTTCCCTAGAAACCCCCCTCTAAAGGATGGCAGTAATCTCCTGGTTCCATCACCGTGGAGACTACTTGAGCCCATAGAATTCTTTGCGTATGCACCACACTAGGTTGGTTCCTTCTGTGAACCTAGATAGTTGAACCATGTAAATTTCTTTGTCAAATCTGCCATGCAGAAATGCATTAGTGACATCCATCTATTCAAAATCCTAATCATGCTGGGAAAAAAGGCTGAGCAGGGTTTTGGCCATGGTGTCCCAGAAAACTGGGGCAAAAACTTCAACAAAGTCAATGCCAGGAACTTGAGAAAATCCTTTGGCCGTGAGTTGGGCCTTGTATCGTTTGATGGTGTTGTGAGGATTCAGCTTATGTTTATACAGCCACTTGGAACCGCTGCTTTCTTCCCTGGGAGAAGATCCACCAACTCGTGGAGACCATAGTTAGCAAGAGCATCAAGCATTGCTTGCATGGTAGGTTCTTAGAACGTGGAGTCAACAGCACTTCCGGGCGCCCTGTACTGTCAGTGGTTCAGATGGGAGAGGAGAGAGAGCTGCAGCTGCAAAGCACAAAGTTACATACCCAACAACAGAGTAATCAAGATCCAGGAAAAACTTGTGCTCAATAAGAGATTACTTAAGAGTGGTGCCATGGTGGTCCACTGACGCAGCAATAGACAAGATAATGGTGGCCAGGCAAAGAGCCTGTAGGCCGGGTTCACCCGAGACCGCTGGCCTAGGTGCTCTTTAATGGTCCACTACGGGGACATCAAAATTTGGGCATGAGGAACGAGAGTGAGAGGAGGACGTGCAAGGCTTAGATGTCAGGGCACAAAGTCGACTACCATGGACGTAAGGGGAAAATGTGGTGCATTCATGGATGAGGAGGCTGTGGGGGCAGAAAGGGCTCGGGTGAGTTGTGCACAGGGTTTTCCAGGGCAGCAGACGACACAAAGGAGGGGGATCACATATGGTGGAGGCAACCAAAGTGGAGGATAGGGGGACAGAAGGAGAGCCAAGCGAAGAGCTCACAGGGGTGCACACAATAGGAGGAGAGGAGCTGGCCTCCGAGGAACACATCGAGGGGACAATCGTAGGCCTATCAGATTGATGAGGCCGAGAAACTCTGCCAAACCAAGAGGGCATGACAAAAGGAGCAGAGGACGAAGAAGCGCTAGGGAGGTCAGATTCAAAGAATTGTTCAAAGTAGAGAGAATCCCGCAACTCGACCACACGACAGCGCACAGGGTCCCAAAAACACCACACCTTAGAGAAAGATAAAACACCAAGGAACACACTGAGCCAGCCACAGTGTGATTGCTTGCTAGCATGGTGGTCGCTAGGAAGCCAAACAGAGGCGACAGGGCCCCGGACACGGGAAAGATGAAGATCAGCATGCCGACCTGTTCAGATCTCAAAAGGAGTGAAATGGTGGGGGAGAGGACCATTATTAACATGGTTCCATACTCACGTCATGTAGGACATGGCCTTAAAGGCAACGAGGGGAGGTTGACAAGAAGCAAAGAGTAGATAGCAAAAAACATGAGCAAGGGTTCTAGAATTTAGACACACCATTTTGCTGTGGTTTGTAAGGAGCAGACAAATCCATGTGGACACCACGAGAATAAAAAAAACGAGAGGTGGGACCAAAGAAGTCACCACCCTGGTGGCAGCAAAAGACTTGCAAGGTGAGAAGGTAGGCACGCTCGGCCTGGAGCAGCCATGTTTCAAGGAGGAAGAGAGGGACTGATGGAGGCTGACCAAGGCGACGAGGGTACGTGTTGAACTACCCATCCTCTTTTCAAAAACAGTCATCAGGCAAAGCTCCTTGAACACAACCAGATGCGCGCCACAAAGGGCTCCATTGGACTCACAAACAAGGGAACGAGAATGGTCACTCACACCCTTACCTCCATACAAACAAAGCTCAAGGAGGTCCATGAGACGACGCTTCAGGACACGCTCCTCATCCCAACGATCAGAGCGGCGGTCAGAAGGAGGGGTTTCAATGAAGTTTCCATCATCACGGGGCCAGCAAGGCACAATGCAGTGCACAATCGGGGTCCCATAGTAGGTACCAGAGGACCGGAGGCCGGAGGTGCCCAGCCCCAAGAACCGGGCTACTGAAGGAGTTGTTTGTTTAGTTTAATCATACAAGCTTAGAAGCTCATGTTGCTTAGGATTGAGGAATGTAGTAGGATAAGAAAAGGCCACAAGATGTGGTAAATGTAATATATATATATATATATATATATATATGTATATATATATAAACACACACATATACATATATATATATACATATGTTTATGTATGTGATTCTGTATAAATAGAGATATGCATTTACATGAGAGAGGGATCGTATGCTAAAAACATGAAACGATTCTAGTCTAGCTCAGATTTATCAAAGCCACGGACATAAAACACCGGAGGTGATGCAAAGTACCTTCCTCACAAGTGATTAATTCAGACAGCCGTGGCTAAGTGAATGACAAGGCTTGTGAGGCTATAATGTCGTGGAAATGTTGAGCCTTTTGGTGATTGATTGTGGGCGTTGTGTCCTTGGTCTGTAAGATGATGAGAGTTGTGAATTGGACTGTTAGATTGTTAAAGAAAACTAAGACTAACCAAGCAGATCTATATACTCTTGTCGTGTATATGGTACTACACTAGAATATGATTAAATGGTATAGGAATATGACGAGTTACTAAGTTAGTTGAATAACCACTGCATAGATTTCGGGTAGTTACAACCTCCACAGGAGGTTTCTTGTAGGAAGTAACTGAATGTGGTGGTTGTGGAGAGGTTGAGAGGTGTTTAAAGAGCCTTGAGAGAAAAACATGGACAAAGATCTGAACTGTCCATGAGAAACATAAGTAGTGTGAAATGCTGCCGAAATCATCTGAAGATACTTAGTAAGAAAAGATAAGTAGATATGCGGTCCCGGTAGATGAGACCAAACAAAGTGCAACACCCCTTCCACGGTCAAAGGAGACAAGAGCGGGAGCTACCCAAAGAATTTCGTAAGGGTCGGACGCTGAAAAGGCGGGGAGGGCGTGGGGTGGAGAGGGAGGATGTCGGTGGAAAATGTGAGTGGCGGCCGTGACGGAAGACGGAGGTCAAGGTTGTGGGGTGGGAGAAGAAGTGGCCAAGTGATGGGGTCCAGCCAATGGATGTAGGAATGGGGTGATCGGGGGGAATCGGGTGTGGAGGTAAAGGACAGGTGGTGGAGATGGGACCCGGGGCCGGCAAGACTGGTGTTTGGTCGACGGAGAAAAAAATAGAAGGCCTCCGAGTGGCGAGCTGTGGGTGGAGGTGGAGCGGAGCGGTTGGGCAGGCTGAGCGGGTTGCACAACCGCTCCAGGCCGTTGTGGATCTGCAGATCCATGGCGGTGAAAAGGACGGACGCCGGCAGAACGGGGGGAGGGGAGGGGTCCGGGCCGCATGCCGTTATGGAGGCGCGCGGCCCTTGAAAGGCCCACCCCCTCCCAGATCGTGCAACTCCAAGGAGGTGCGCGAAGGGAGAGGGGAGGGAAGAGAGATTGAGCCGCGCAACGGGAAGACATTGTGCGGTTTGGTGCCGACGGCGGAGCACGTGGAGCTGCGCACGGAGGCGCGCGCTCCACGCAAGGCCGTCAAAGAGAAGAGGAGAAGGGGAGGGGGGTGCCGCGCTGCCCCGTCCAAAGACCTGTGTGACGGCGGGGGATTGGACAGGCGGGAGGGGGGGTGAGGCGAGCAAGGGCCGCAGCACGGGGAGGGAATAGCCGAGGCGCGAGGAGAGGCGAATGCACTGCGAGGGCGCCGAGGAGAGGCGCCGAGGGTGGGAGAAAGGGGAGGGATGGGAGGGTATGGGAAGGTGAGAGGTTGAGGACGGGGTCAGGTGAGGGGTGGGAAAGGAGCAAGAGGGGTCGTGGACGGGAATGGGGGCAAAGAGGAGGATCGAGGCGCCCTGAAAATGGGAAGAGAATGGGGGTAGGATGGAAATGGGGGGTAAAGAAGGGATGAAAGGAAGGCGAGAAGGAAGAAGGAGAAGGGGAGGATGAAGGAAGGGAGGAGAAGGATGCAGATGGGAGAGGAGGGGTGGGACAGGGGAGAAGGAGGGAGGGTGTGAGGCGAAGTGAGAAGTATAAGGGAGCGGAGGGAGAGCAGAGGGGGGCACAATGTGGATTTTCCCGTGTTGAGCATACCGTGTCTGCAATCACTGTGGGATGATGCCTCGTCGGTGGGCGGGACTGAAGCGGAATTGGCAACGGACGCCACGATGGCAACCACGTCGTGGAAGACATCCGCCGCGGTTGATCGTCGCGCCATGGCAGTGAAGTGGGAAGAAGGCCATGGAGAGGGCAGGAACCAGGGACAACTGTGCCTGTGGATGCGGGGTGCCGTACAACGGGAGTGGTGGAAAATGCAGCCCATGACGACCGTGCAAGTGCCGAGGCGGGTGAGGAGGCGGGTCATCAAAGTGGAGTTGCCAATACCACCAAAGGAGATGAAGAGGATGTGGGATGAGGCAGTGGATGTGACAATGGCAAAATGGGAGGTGGCAGTGGCGGAGTTACAGTTGACCGAACCGGCGCATGCATTGGTGAGGACGACAACGATTCCCGCAGAGTGGTGAGAAGCAGCGGTAGGGGTCTTGAGGAACGCGGCTGCATTTGTAGAGTCAGCAGGCCCGACAGCGATGGAGATCACGGTGTTTAAGGTCGTGTGCGAGATGCAAATGGAGGAGTGGGCCGAGGAGGAGAGGAAGGGTGATGAGAGGAGGGATGGTAGGAGGATGGTAGAAGGTGGAGAAGGAGGAGGAAAGGAGTGGGATGTGATGGAAGAGTTGATCAGAATTGTGCGGGCAAAGGGACCACCGGCTGTCATGTTCAAGGATGTAGAGTTTGAGTTCTTGGAGGCAGAAGCATGCAGAAGAGTGGTAGAGGAAGTAATGATGTGGTGGCCATCGAAGAGAGAGATGGAGGAAGTTCTTAGGGTGACAAGCGTTGCTGTGTGGGAAATAGCGCGATTGTGCAGAAAAATGACAGAGGCAATGAGAGATGGTGGGAGAAAAGGGACGAAGAGAACGCTAGAGGCGGTGTTGGCGGTGTGGCTGATTGGGCAGATCGTAGGGGCGATGGAGGGTGAAGTTGGAAGTGCGGCGTTGGATAGGCTGGGCATGCCAAGAAAGAGGGTGGAGAGAAGGTGCATGTGTGCTCGGGACTGTCCATGGTTTGAGTATGTACGCGGGGAGATGCTACGAGCAAGAGCTTGGGGGGAGAATGAGTCGGTGGGTTCTTCGTGAAGGATGTGGGCGGAAGCTTGAGGGTGTGGGAGGGGCGTGTGAAGGCCAGCCTTGTGCATGCATGTTTGATGTTTGGTGGGGTTGACGCTTTTTGTAAGAAATTCTGTCGGTTGTTGTTTGGCCGGGATATGTATAAGTTGAAGTGTGTAACAAAGAACTTTGGAGGGAAGCCAATGCCCTTTGATGTCTATATGTTCACTGTGGCAATGACTTGTCCATCGGGATGATGAACTTCGAGAAGTAGACCTATGGTTTTGAATGAGAGACAACGGCGCATGAACTGGCTCATGGAGAGAAAATTTGCTGAGATGTCGGGAACATCTTAGACGTTTGAGAATGTAACGATGTGATTTGCGTGTTGTAAGCGTAGTGCACCACATCCATCAATAGGAAGTTCTTCCATGTTGCCCACAGGAACACTGCCCACCTCCATGTATGGTACAAGATGGTGTGGACATGTTGACTCGTATTTCATGTGTTGGGTCGCTCCAACATCAAGGTACCATGAATTTTGTTGTCGTAATAGAAGCTTTCTTTGAGTGGAATTGAGGAGAACGTAAGCACTACACTGGAAGTGTTGAATCTACATATCTGGTGTTAACTTAGTTGGCTTATCGGTTGCGCTAATGTTGTAATTTTAATTGCCAACTTGGTGGGCAACATTGACAGAGGGTATGGTAGGCTTCATTGGTGAAATCTGAGGTTGAGGCTTCTTGTGTTGTGATGTGAATTGTTTCCGTCCATTTGTACAGCTTACTGTGACCACTCGGCCGTGTCCATGCTCGTGCACATCCGTGATGCGGGCCCAGCTGCCGCCGGAGCACTGACGGTTGGTGGATCCATCCAACAACAGCTGCCAGACGACTGCCACGACGTCCCGGGTGCTTGCTGGGGTGCTCTGCAGTTTTTCTGCATACGCTAGAGTTTTCTCGGTGGACTGACTCTCAAGTCCGATTTGCATGTTTTGCATTGTCTGTCCACCGATCAATGGCGGGGACTTGTGCGTGTAACCAGTCATAGCATCCGGCTCAAGATTCTGCATCGCTAGGTTCAGACGGTGTTGAGTTTGGATGCCTGTGCGCAGAGTTGCGGCCAAAACAGTGGTTTTGAGCCGGTTCTAGGACAAACTGACACTGCCGCGTGCATCACCCGCCGTGTGCCGCGGCAGGTGTTTATGCTGTGTGCTTGTCAGTAGTCATTTCTCTCTACATTATTAAGCTATTGGAGCTTATGAAACTTTGCACGTCTCCATAGCTTGATCCTTGCTGATTCTTGCACCTGCTTGCTTGCTAGTGCGCCAGCTGACTGGACAATGTTGCCACATCAGCAGCAGCAAGGTTAGGAAGCTTCCTAGGAATTTCTCATGGTATCAGAGCAGCGAGACCTCTCTCACTGAGCTGCGCCACAGAGACGCAGCACCGGCAGCAGCAGTGAGAGTCACCGTCGCCTCCACATCCCGGGTGTCGTCGCAACCGACGTTAAAAGCAGTGACATCACCATGCAATCGCCACCACTGTAGCAAGTGGAGCTGCGGCAATGACGATATCCAGCAGCCACGCCGGTCAGCCGTACAAGCACCGGGTGGCAGCAGCAGCCGTGTCTGGCTGCCAGCCTGTACACCAAAAAAAAAAAGGGAGTAGCAGCTCGCAGCAGCAGCTTGCGGCGGCAGCTGCGAGCAATTGCAGCGTGCAGCGGCGGCAGCAGCTTGCAGCAGCGTCGGCAGTAGCAGCCACGAGCAGCACCAGCAACACAGCTACAGCAACGAAGCAACAGCGGCATTGCAGCTACTGTAGTGACACCAGCAACAGCGGCAGTAGCACCATTGCAGCAGCGGCAGCGGCTATAGTAGCGCAGCAGCAGACCCACCGCAGCAACAGCGGCGGCCTTGTACATCTCTGCTGCTGCACAACAGTGCTGTGCAGCTACGTAGAAACTGCGCAGCTCTGCGTAGTCCTGCGTGGTACTGCGTAGGCCTGCGTAGCCCCTGTGCAGCCGCGAGCAGGGGGTGACGAGGTCACCCCCACCGGTCACGCGAGTTCGCGTGACCTCCAAAAAACAAAAAGAAAGAATCGCTAGCGTAAAAAATGCTAGCCTTTTTTCACTAGCGTAAAAAACGCTGACGTCAGTATAGGCTGTGCTCATGTCAGCAATTTTGGGGTCGAAACGTCAATCTTTTTTAACGTTTCAACTCCGCGAGAAACGTTGTCAGTTTCTCGTTCGGGGCATTTTTTACGTTCAGCCCCATACTGAGCATTGCGATGGCGCCGGTCCGTGACAAGAGCAAAGGTCTGGTTGACCCCTCTTCCTCCTCTTCGGGCATTATAAGTCCACGGTCGCAGTCCCTCATGATCAACAAGCTTTGCCAGTTGCAGGACGAGATGCGCAGGCAGCAGCAGAGGCAGTCCGACGCGTTGCAGGAGATGACGGAGTTACTGCGAGGTCGTTCGATGGCTTCACAGCAGCCACTTGGAGGATCTACTGGAGCTACACCATAAGCTCAACAGTCTACACCCTACACAGCGCCGCGGCCTCAGCACCAATCATCACAGGTTCACACCTGGGATGAGGAGGAGATTGAGGAAGACTCACGCGAGCACGAGATTCGTGTGCTTGAGAAGCGCATCCGTGAGTTACGTCTAGCATCGCAGCCTCGCACTCCGCCACCTTCTCGCTGTCAAGATCAGTCACGTCATTCAGCAGCGTTCACCTTTGGTGGTGTTTCCCTCACTGGTGGGCTCCCCATACCCCGTCCACCGTTTCCCGAGCCTGAGGTCGCCCTCCGCACGAAGCGACGACCGAAGGACTTTGAGACACCTCCACCCCGTTACGATAGCAACGAGGGTTTTGATCGTTGGGAGACCTTATTTCAGGTGTGGGCCGATTATGAGGGTGTCTGGCCCTACTACCACAGCCAGTATCAGATCCGCGATGCTCACCAGGTCCAGACAGCAGCGAGAGCGATGCGCGATCTCCTCTACACCATGCCGCGGGAGACTGTGGTCGACTTTTGACCCTTTCTCGGAAAGACCGGGACCGGGACTGGAGTAGATCCATGTCAGGGCTGGGAGCTGGCCCTGACACTTCTCGCTGCGCAGACCCATGCCACGAGGGCGGCCCGACTACGTGAGTTTCACTCCCTCCGTCATGGTCCTACGGAGCTTGCAGCTGACTACTTGAGGCGCGCGATGCGCCTTTACACGCGCCTTGGGACCGGTGGCGGGACGCAGTTGTGGGCACTCGACACCATCATGATGGGGGCGCATTTGGACCACGTGAAGCTTTTTACCGGCTTCGATTGTGGCTCTTTCTGAGTTGTCAGAGTCACTAAAACTGCTTCCTTAGGCCCATCGCTACTACATCCAGGCCACATCGGCTCATGAGGCTGCCATCGCCCATCAGCAAAGTCCACTTTTTGCAACAGTGACTGCGACCCGTCCTACGCCTCTGTCCGAGCTCACCAGTCCCACCTCCACTGCTTTCTCGTCCACCTCGTCTACCCCGAGCGGCCACACTTAGGGCATCGCAGCGGCCGCATAGGAGAAGAAGGGGAAGAAGTGATGCGGGAAGGGACAGCAAAAGCAGCAGCAGCAGCAGCCGGCGAGTAGTGGCACTAGATGTTCTGTCCACTGCTACAACTGTGGAGGCGCTCACCGCTACACAGAGTGTGAGCAACCCCTTGATTGGACTCGGATCATGCGCGGCCTTCAGGCAGCACACGCATAGCGGATTTCCTCGAGTGACACACGGACTGGGCACGCCGCGACCACGAGTGCAGCAGATGCATCCGCTTCACCAGGCGGCAACGGTGATGTGGACCCTCGAGATCGCACGATCGTGGAGCTTCATCAGCTACTGGCACTTCGTACTCAACGAGGTGTGAGTGTGTTGTCACAGCCGAGTGTTCCTGACACTGCTTGTCTTACTGCCTCTGTTGCCCGTGATGATGCTTGTGGTGGCGCCATGTTGGCTTGCGATGAGGATGGACCTGACAGTACCGACTAGCTTGACGAGTCACACTTCTATGTTGTTCGTCGTTGTCCTGAGTCCTCTGTTGAGCGTCCAGCTGAGGCAGAGTATTCTGTGGCACGTTGCTCAGTGTCGACGACCGGTCGTGAGCCGAGTGGCACCTGTCGACGACAGGTCATGTGATGGACCACCCATCACATGACCTGTCATCGTAGTGATTTCGTTATGCTCGGTCCCGTTGCGTCCGTTCGGTCTGTTCGCACAGGGTCTGGTCAGTCGTTGCCTGTGCAGGGAGTTGAGGTTGTGCGGTTTGATGGTCTGTCTGGCCCCTTGTGCATTTCTGATTTGCTCTTTGTCCTTGCTCTTGAGCTCAGCCTGCTCTCTCTTCGTGCATGCACTAGGATGGGTCTCACTGTTGAGCACTCTGCTGACTCTGCCACGGTGACTGCTCTTGGCACACGCGCCATCGTGCGTCGTGCCTCTCTTGATGATGACCTGTATCGTGTGTCTCGTTGCATTCCCTCTATTTCTTCTCCCCCTCTCTCCTCTGCACGTGTGTTTGTCACTGGTATTCTCTCCCCTGAGCACCAGCGCTTGTTACATTGTCGCCTCTGCCATGTGAGCTCGGACACTCTGTCCAAGTTCATTCGAACTCAGCCAGCCCTCGGTCTTGATACAACTTCTTTTGAGAAACCGCCCAAGACCGACTGTCTTTTTTGCACCCAGGGTAAGATGCATCGCTGCTCTTACCCTGACTCCTTCTCCCGGGCATTGCGCCCACTAGAGTTGGTCCACTCGGACCTTCTCGGTCCTCTTCCAGTCGAGTCCCTCTCTGATCGGGGTCGGTATGTTCTTACCCTGACCGATGACTTCACCCTCATGCGGTGGATCTATAGCCTCCGTCACAAAAGCAATGCCGCATTGGCGGTCCGCTTGTGGCTTGTGATGGCTGAGCGTCAGTCTTGTCACACCCTACACACGTTTCGTCCAGATCGTGGTGGCGAGTTCTTAGGCGAGATGGATGCCTACTTTGCCGAGCACGGTATCTTTCACCAGCTTTCCGCCCTTGCTACACCACAACAGAATGGTGTGTCTGAGCGTTGGAACCGCACCATGGACGATGCGGTTCGCGCTATGCGGTCTGAGTGGGGTCTACCCGAGTCCTTTGCCTTTGAGGGCTTCTCCTACATGACGTGGGTCTAGAACCGCTTGCCGCATGGTCCACTTCCAGACCATGTCACACCGTACGAGTTGTGGTTCGGCCATCGTGCTGATCTCCATCTCGCCCGCATTTGGGGGTCCCTCACCTGTGTCTGGTACACCGAGGACCAGCAGGGGTCCAAGGTCTCACCTTGAGGATGCATGTGTACCTTCCTCGGCATCTCCCTGCGGTCAAAGGCCTGGCGCTTTTGGGACCTTGCTCGCCATCGCATTGTCGAGTCTCGAGATGCTCTCTTCTTTGAGGCTCTCACCTACCAGGACTTGTCCAGCATTCTGTCGCTGGCCACCGACCACGTCGCTACTTGTGTGGCCTCTCGACGGATGGGGGAGTCTAGTCCTGGGGATGGGTCCGTCCGGGCCTCCTCACCTGTGGTCCGGTCTCCGGCAGCTGACGATCCGGCCATCGTGGCCGTGGGTCCAGTATCCTCATCAGTTTCCTTTGGCACACCTGATCCCGTGCCGGTGTCAGACCCCTCTGGCGTACCCGATCTCGTGCCAGTGTCAGTCCCCTCTGTCACACCTGACCTCGTGCCGGTGTCAGACCCCTCTGGCACACCCGATCTCGTACCAGTGTCAGTCCCCTCTTCCACACCTGATCCCGTACACGCGTGAGTCCCCTCTGGCATACCTGATGTCGTGCCAGTGTCAGTCCCCTCTATCACACCTCCTCCCATGCATGCACCAATGCCTCCTATTTCTCTGGCTCAGCAGCCTTCCCCGCAGCCTGAGGTGAGCGTCGCATTGGGCTACTCCCGCGAGCCCGGTGGTCGTCTTCGACCATTGGCCTGTAGGGTTCAGCGGATTGCTGACTCAGCGCCCAGGCGCCCGACTAGTAGTGTTCAGAGTGGCGAGCCTGGCACGAAGGCCCTTGGCTTGAATGTCCAGGCAGACTACATTGAGGTACACCCTGCATGTCCTGTCAGCCACGAGTTGGTCTCTCGAGAGTTCTTGGTTGCTTGCAATGCCGCAGCCGACCTTGTCGTGGTCAGACCGAGTCCGGAGTCGTGTATCTTAGCCACCCGGAGCACTCCCTTGACGACGCCTGATCCAAGCACGTTGAAGGAGGCACTCTCAGCTCACGATGGAAACCTGTGGCTTGTTGCTTGTGAGGATGAGCTGAGAGCCATTCGTGAGCACGGTGTCTATGAGCTTGTCGACCTCCCGCCTGGGTGGAAGGCTGTACAGGCCAAGTGGGTCTTTTGCAAGAAGGTGAAGCCTGATGGCACACCGGATTGCTACAAGGCTCGTTTGACGGCCGAGGGGTTCTCGCAGGTTGAGGGAGTAGATTTCACTGACACCTTTGCACCCGTTGGCAGCATGACCACCTCTTGAGCTCTGTTTGGGGTTGTTGCTCACCACAACTGGGAGCTGCACCAAATGGACGTGAACAACGTGTTCCTCCATGACACCTTAGAGGAGGAGATCTACATGGTCCAGCCACCTGGATTCGAGGTCGGTGACAAGGTCTGCCACTTGTGGAAGGCCTTGTATGGCTTGAAACAGTCACCCAGGTGCTGGAACTTGGAGATCACCGGCACATTGACACATGCTGGTTACGTCCAGAGTGACGCTGGCCCGTCCCTCTTTCTCAGACGGACAGCTGAGAGCTTCACCGCCATCGTGGTCTACGTGGACGACCTCCTGATTGCGTCTCCTTCTATGGAGGCCGTGACAGAGGCCAAGGCCGTCCTCGAGGCTGCCTACAGGATGAAGGACTTTGGTCTTACAGCTGTGTTCCTCGGGATGGAGATCGTGCGTGATCGTCAGTGACGGACACTCTTGTTGCAACAGGCACATTACGCTCGCGTTGTGGGGAAGAGGTTTGCTGATCTCCTGGGTGCGGTTCCTACAGCCTCCACCCCCATCACACCTGCCGGGCAGAATGCTCTGAAGGTGGATGATCCCGCAAACTTGGGGGAGACAGTGGACGTGACCCTGTACTTGCGCCTGATTGGCTCTTTGATATACTTGGCCACTACCACACGACCCAATATTGCCTTTGCCGTCAACCTCCTTGCACAGCTTTCAAAGTGTCCTCGGGCAAGAGCCCTTCATGCGGCTGTACGAGTGGTGCAGTACGTGGTGTCCACACCGTACCTCGGACTCTGCTTTTGACGGCAGTGTTCGGTGGTAGTCAACGGTTACACAGCTAGTGACTGGGCGTGGAGCCGTGATGGGCGTAGTCAGACAGGCTACGTGTTCCTGCTTGGTGCCACCACTGTGTCGTGGCGCAGTGGCAAGCAGGGTTCAATCGCACGTAGCTCATTAGAGGCTAAGTCTGTTGCTTTGGGGGCTAGGGCTGATGAGGCCGTTTGGCTGTAGCATCTATTTCGTGAGTTGCATCAGTCTGTGCATTGCATCATTTTGTGCTGTGACAACCAGAGTGCACTTGCCATTGTAGAGAACTCTGGTGTGTTTCATGCACGCACGAAGCACATTGTTGTTGAGCATTACTTTGTGCGTGATCTTGTGGAGTGACAGGTGGTCTCTGTAATCTCGGTCGGCACGGACATGCAGCGGGCTGACTTCTTGACCAAGGCACTTGTGCACAGAAAGTTCATGGTGGCCATTCGTTCTGTCGGGCTACGCCCCTTGCCTGAGAGTGGCTGAGAGTGGGGTGTGTGAGCATGGACCGTTGAGCATCCTGTTGTGCACCTGTGTCAGTTCTGCACGTGTATGGACATGCATACCATCGGGTCATGGGGGAGTGTTGTGATGTGAGTTGTTTCCGTCCACTTGTACAGCTTACTGTGACCACTCGGCCGTGTCCATGCTCGTGCAGATCCATGATGTGGGCCCAGCTGCCGCCGGAGCACTGTCGGTTGGTGGATCCATCCACCAGCAGCTGCCAGACGACTGCCACGACGTCCCGGGTGCTTGCTGGGGTGCTCTGCAGTTTTTATGCAGACGTTAGAGTTTTCTCGGTGGACTGGCTCTCGAGCCTGATTTGCATGTTTTGTATTGTCTGTCCACTGATCAATGCCGGACTTGTGCGTGTGACAGTCGTAGCATTCAGTTCGAGATTCTGCATCTCTAGGTTCAGGCAGTGTTGAGTTTGGATGCCTGTGCGCATAGTTGCGGCCAAAACAGTGGTTTTGAGCCGGTTCTAGGACAAAATGGCACTGCCGCGTGCGTCACCCGCCGTGTGCCGCAACAGGTATTTATGCTGTGTGCTTGTCAGTTGTCATTTCTCTCTGCATTACTAAGCTATTGGAGGTTATGCGACTTTGCGCATCTCCCTTGCCTGATCCTTGCTTATTCTTGCACCTGCTTGCTTGCTAGTGCGCCAGCTGACTGGACAGTGTCACCACATCAGCAGCAGCAAGCTTCCTAGCAATTTCTCATCTTGAAAGATGAAGATTGGTGTGGCTTTTGGATTTGCGAGTCGTATTGTTGTTGTTGTTGGTGTTGTTGTTGTTGTTGTTGTTGTTGTTGTTGTTGTTGTTGTTGTTGTTGTTGTTGTTGTTGTTGTTGTTGGTG
>SZWC01004566.1:56817-67489 GCA_023375785.1 Penium margaritaceum
CGTCGCTGGGACATATGCTGCAGCAGACACAGCAGGCTCCACCGTCGCATCTGCGGTACATGAGGACCAGCTTCAGCGTGAGGAGTCGTCCATGTTCCTACAGTCTCCGGGTTCCCGTACCCACGACGGAGCAGCGACATACATGACGGAGTCAGATGATGGTCCTTACTCTATCATCGAGCAGGTGGCAACGACCAGCCGTCCCGGCGAGACACTGCGTGAGCGCCAGTTACGCTTGTTGGTCGCCTTGACGGGCGTTGTCAAGCCAGAGTCCTACACACCTGTGTCCACTACGACGGCAGTTGAGGACAGTGGAGCAGATCCCTACATGTAGATGGAGTCACCTCGTTAGCAGGAGCTAAGTTCTGCCCCTTCGTGTTCACCTTCTAGTGACCTTGCTGATCACATCTACGCTTAGAGTGGCAGTACCTGCACGGACGACATCTCCTCATGCTCCACGGACTCTAACGACTCATCCTTTTCCTTCTCTCTCGGCATGCAACCGCTCACTCCTTGTCTGACAGACACGAGTTGTGGTGTGGATGCGACACTTGCAACTGCATTTGATGTTCGAGTGTCTCAGCACGTAGCGAGTTTGGCTGACCTCAGGAGGATGCAGCAGCACCAGTTCTATCAGCTTTAGGAGCAGAGATGCAGATGGAGCTGTACTCACGAGTTGTGCAGTCTGCATGTGCAGCATCCAGTGAGGCAGAGTTGATCCTCCGCAAGGCAGACATGGGCCACCTCCACATGTCTGAGGCAGATTACGCTGACCTGTAGGAGCGTGTAGTCATGCTAAAACGGGGGGTGATGGCCGCGCGTGAGCGATTTTTAGAGGAGGGGAGCATCACTGCTATCGGTACGATCCTTCCTCCAGCAGCATCTAGCACACCCATACTTGGGGAGGATCTTGTACCAGCTCCGAGTATGACATCCGTCGGAGATGCTATCACAGGAGAGGTGAGCGTGCCTTCGGCTTCCGCCATCCTGGCTCCTGTCGACCCCATTATCGCTCCTCCTTCTTCTTCTACTGCCATCATGCACCTTCATCCACCCGACTCACCTGCCCCATCGTCATCTTCATCCACGAGTGGTGATCCGGTTCGTCGCTCCAGCTCTCCTCTTCCGGCGGTATTCCCCTGTGCCTCAGGGTGCTCTATCCCACCTCGGAGGCCAGCTCCGCCACTTCATCCACGCTTGCGTGCTGCTCGCCCATTCCCTTTCCTCCGGCATACACAGATGCATCGCGGTAGAGCGGAGATTGGAGAGGTTGTGAGTTGAGACCCTTGGTAGTCACACGGGGACTGGTATACCCTAGGTGATGCAACTACGACGTGAGGAGTCGTAACCGGAGACACCACTTCGTCTTTGAGGGAGGGAGTCGACGCGCAGGTGACAGGGGGAGCTATCTCTGCATGATGGATACACTACATGACTCATCGCCCAAGATTTGTTTAGCTATGACATCAGCATCTCCATCGAGGACATCGCTGCCAGGTTCATATGCCCAGGGGGAGTGTTGTGTGGACCTCGACCTGATGTGAAGTCATGGGAGATGCATGGCGAGGTCCATGCTCTGTTGTGAGCATCTACAGCATCCTAAATGTGGCTCATGCTACGTGCCTGCACAGCTGCATGTAGATGGTTGCACCCTGTTGGTCGAGACCCGGACACTTGGTACGTTGTACCAGTGTCACGAGGAGACCATGTGATCGTGTGTCTTGGTGTGTGGCTATACTGTGTGTGGCATGTGCATGCGAGCTGTTGGTCGAGACCCGGACACGTGGTGCATTGCACCCGTGTTACGAGGAGATCCTCGCATGATCCTGTGTTTGGATGATGATACTATTGTGTTGGATTGCTCGTAGCGGTCGAGACCCCGGCCCTGGTACCGCCAGTGTCACGAGGAGACCATCTTGTCGTCTAACATGTGTATGATGTGCATTACACTGGTTTGTGTGCGTGTGCATCAGTCCTCTCATGGTCGAGACCCAGACACTTGGTGGGCTGTGCCAGTGTCCAGGTAGACCCTAGATGGATAGCAGATGTGTGTTTGTGTGTGTGTGTGAGTTCACTCATGCATATTATGGCTTGCCATGCGCTGTTTTTCTGTGCCTTCGCTCACTTTCTTCTCGGGTTGACGGCCATGTCAGCCAGGGGGAGTGTTGGTTTGTGTGGCCTCCACCCGTCACGACCGATGCTGATGGATTACTCATATACCCACATTGGGGGTATATGGTGGAGGAGAGCGTGACGACACGGCAGGCCTTCGGAGTGTCCCGAGACTTCTCCAGCACGTACGACAGTGCCGGCGAGACGCGGTCGATGCGTTCAGGTAGCCTTGTGGGCTTCTCAAGAGCTAGGAGAGTTTTCTCGGTGGGTTGAGACCCGCGCACCCGGTGGACTATACCACTGGGACGTGGAGACCCGGTGGCTGTACTAGCGCTTCCGATATCCGAAAAGCCGTGTATGATGTCTGGACGTTGATTCTGAGATTTTCTGGCACAGATCCTGTTTTCTCGGTGGTCGAGACCAAGGCACTCGGAGAGCTGTTCCGGTGCCACGAGGAGACCACCGTTATTGTTATCATGGTGTACGCAGTGTGTTCTTCCCGCTGACTTGTTTGGGCTCAGCGGGGGTGACGGGGCCCGGTGCGGCTAGCTGCCGGCGCCCCTACTTAAGCCCGCTTGGGGCTCATTTGTACCACTCCTTGTTCTTTACATTCAGCGTTCCAGACTTAGCCAAATTCTTGCCGTCTTGCATCGCACTCACACACAGACCTCATGTTCGTTTTTGCATGGGCCTGCATGCCCTCATTTATTTCCAATTGTTTGTACACGGCCATCTATCATTGATGACAAAATCTCCAGTCCATGGAGTGGACAACATCAAAGTGGAAATAAATTAGGGAATGCAGGCCCATGCAAAAACCAGC
This sequence comes from Penium margaritaceum, assembly GCA_023375785.1. NCBI lineage: Eukaryota > Viridiplantae > Streptophyta > Zygnematophyceae > Desmidiales > Peniaceae > Penium > Penium margaritaceum. The sequence continues at coordinate 59,753 of SZWC01004566.1, forward strand.
ATGAGCTTTGTGTGTGAGCGCGATGCAAGACGGGAAGAATTTGGCTAAGTCTGGAACGGTGAATATAAAAGAACAAGGAGAGTTTACAAACGAGCCTCTAACAGGCTTGTATAGGGGCGCCGGCAGCTAACTGCACCGGGCCCCGTCACCCCTGCTGAACCCAAATGAGTCAACAGGGAGAGCACACTGCATACACCATGACAGCAACAAAGGTGGTCTCCTCGAGGCACTGGAACAGCTCTCCGAGTGCCCGGGTCTCGACCACCGAGAAAACATGAGCAGTGCAAAAAAATCTCGGAATCAACTCTAGACATCACAAATGGCTTTCCAAACATCGGAAGCCCCACAACAGCCATCGGGTCTCCTCATCGCACCGGTACAGTCCACCGGGTGCACGGGTCTAAACCCACCGAGAAAACTCTCTTACTTCCTGACAAGCCCACATGGCTGTTGGAACGCATCGACCGCGTCTCGCCGGCACCGTCGTAGGTGCTGGAGAAGTCTCGGTGCAGTCCGGAGGCCCGTCGTGTCCTCATGCCCTCCTCTACCATATACCACGAATGTGGGTATATCAGTAAACCAACGGTATCGGTCGTGACGGGTGGAAGCCACACGAACCAACACATCATGATTCGGTACATTTCAGAATTCAGAAATTGTTCAGCTTTCAAAGAAGAAAGAGTGGCCACGCTTCCTCCCCCTTTACATGAAGTGACCCCGCGACATGTGCCCAGTAGTCCCCGTGACAGGCTGTCGGGTGTAAGCCAAAGATCAGTCCAAGGGTCAGTGCCGTTATCCTCTCAAGGGGGCTCGTGCCGGGGTGGTACCCCCAAGGGCGCGCTTGTTCCGACGGGTAGCCAGTTCCTCCCAGTACTCTGCAATTGCCGCAGTTGGCATACGCGACTCTGGCTCCCAAGTGTTGTGGTCAGGTCCACAACCGGCCCAGTGGATTAGGTACTTCTTAACCACTCGTGCGTGCAAATTATGCTTACGGTGTTGGAGGATGCGGTACACCTCACACTGGTAAGGCTGCACACCAAATCCTAGGATCCGGGAATCTTATCCGGGAATCCGGATCCGGATCCGGATCCGGGGATCCGGATCCTTGATCAAGATTCGATCCGGGATCCGGGGATCTTTTGACCACATAAAAAAGAGGGGAAAACGGGGTTAAGAGTAAAAAATGTAAGGCATTATCCTTGCTCAGGCTATAGGATCCGGAAAAGATTCGGGGATCCATAGGATCCGGGGATCTTTTCTTGGATCCGAGGATCCAAATCCATCCTAGGATCCGGACCCGGGGATCAGGATCCAACCTGAGATCCGGGAATCTTACCCGGTGTNTAAGGCTGCACACCAAATCCTAGGATCCGGGAATCTTATCCGGGAATCCGGATCCGGATCCGGATCCGGGGATCCGGATCCTTGATCAAGATTCGATCCGGGATCCGGGGATCTTTTGACCACATAAAAAAGAGGGGAAAACGGGGTTAAGAGTAAAAAATGTAAGGCATTATCCTTGCTCAGGCTATAGGATCCGGAAAAGATTCGGGGATCCATAGGATCCGGGGATCTTTTCTTGGATCCGAGGATCCAAATCCATCCTAGGATCCGGACCCGGGGATCAGGATCCAACCTGAGATCCGGGAATCTTACCCGGTGTGCACCCTTACACACTGGTCTTCCACGGCGAGGACATCAAGAGGGGGTGGCTGAAAAGACCCCTCTGCTGTCTAGGGTGCGAGGAGACTCACATGAAAGGTATCATGGATGCGCATGGCTGGTGGAAGAGCCAACCGATAGGCCACACTTCCCAACTTTTGTGTAATCGTGAAGGGTCCCAGCCATTTCGGCAACATCTTTCGTGTACCCGCGAATTTCAGCCGCATGTTTTGTGTGCTTAAAAGCACACGATCTCTGATGGAGAACGTCAGCTCACGACGTCTCTGGTCAGCATAGGCCTTTTGGCGCTGTCGAGCTGCATACAAGTGGGCCATGGCATCGCGCCAGAGGGTGTCCATGCGCTCGACAAAGGCCTGGGCAGAGGGCACCTGATCACCGCCGCCCCCGCACTTCACCATTTAAGCGCGTACCACCGGATGCCGACCGTGGTTGAGGAAGAATGGGGTGAAACCAGTCGATTCATTGACCGCGTTGTTGACGGCAAACTCGGCTGGGGGCAAATAGTCGTCCCAGTCCTCCATTGTTGGGTCGATGTACATGCAGAGCATATGCTCGAGTGTGCAGATCATGTGCTATGTTTTGTCCATCAATTTGGGGATGAAATGCTGAGGACATACTTTGCCGCGTTCCAAACCGTTCCTGCAATGTAAGCCAAAACCGGCTTGTAAAGCACGGGTCACGGTCGGAGATGATGCCGATGGGTAAGCCTTGGTACTTGATGAGGCCTTCGTAGAAAAGTCTGGCAGTCTCTTCCGCTGTGATGCGAGTTGTTGTGGGCATGAAATGGGCCATTCCTGTTGGTTGCCCTATCCACAACGACCAAGATGGCATCGTGGCCTTTCTTGGTCTGTGGGAGTCCCATGATGAATTCCATGGACACCGACTCCCATGGGATGTCAGGGAGTTGTACACGCTAGAGGAGCCACGCAGGTGCCTTGTTCAAAGTCTTGTTACAAAGGCACAGGCCACATACCATGCAATACTTCCTAACATCACTGCTCCACCCTGGCCACCAATAGTGCTAGGCCAGAGAATGTCCTGTCTTCTTCGATCCGATATGACCCGAGAAGGGAGGATTATGAAATTTGAACATGATATGTTGTCGCAAGTTGTTGACATCCGAGACCACCACCTACTCGCCATGCTAGTATAACCCGGAAGCCTCCACAAGGCCATGGCATTCAATGTTTTTTGGCTCGGTGAACGAGGGGTCCAAATTGTAGCCCACCCAAATGCGATTCTTGAAAGGGTTCGCACTGACCAGTGGTCTTGGGGGTGGGCGGAGTGGGTTTGTGTACAATGTTGTCGCCGTTGCAACAGCGGGAAAGTGCCGATTTGTGATCTCATTCTCGCTCAATATGAGGCTCACATGTGTTGGGTTTCAACTCAATGGGTCTGCCACATTAGCTCGCCCTGGTTTGTATTACCAGGTGAATGTGAAGCGACTTCAGTATTCACTCCACCGCGCCTGCCATTTTGCCATCGAATTGCATGGTCATCGATGCTTTGGACTTCCGTGTGAAAAGACTCATTGGAGGCCTGCCCTCGAGGTGGTAGATCCGATAAGCATGAGTACTTCTTCGTAGTTCAACCATGTCATCGAATTGTTCCCACATAGGATGTCATTTGGTGAACAAAGCCAACAGTTTCCATCCATCAAATGCAGACTTGTTCGTTTCTTGACCCATAGGTACGGCCACTGTTGTTGATGTTAGAGAGTTCTTCTCATGAACTTTTTGTGGAGCTTCCATCACATCGGGCCAACTTCTTTAGTGGCTACGACCAGGCTCGTGCAATTTTCAAGGTTTTCTTTGGTCACATATGAGAGTGGGCATGAGCGATCATGGTAGAGGGACTCAGGATTCAGGAATGGCACATAAATGGTTGATGCTGTGCCGATAAGAATTCAAAGTTTTTGATATCATCATCACAAAACATGAACATCCTGTCCTCATCATTCCCATGATTTACCGCAAACCCAGATAACAGCCCACCGGTAGCTACTGGGGATCGTGAAAATCCTGCTCACAACCATGCTAGGACGGTGGACGCATCCTCCAGCACCTCCCTCGATGTCCTGGTCATTGTCACTGGGGCATCCGTGTCCACGCTGACCACCCTGTGCCCCCTGACGCTAGATGGCTGCAAATGCCTGGCCTTGGTGCTGCCCCCCGTGAGGGCGTCCCTGGCCGGCAGGGGCATTTCCGTTGCCATCACGCTGCCCACCCTGGTGCTGTCCGTCCCCATGGAAGTGGTTCTGGACACCACCGTGGAAGCGGTTTGGCCCTCCGCCTTGGCGCGCGTCATGAACGTGCTGTTGGCCCTGCTGTTATCCCTACTGCTGCTGTTGGTCACGCTGGGGGCAGCAGCACCCAATGTGCCCAGCCTAGTGGTAGCGTCTGCAGATGATAGAAGAGCGGGAGTCGTTCTCTCCACCATGTCGGCGGAACTTCTTGGAGGGCTCGGACGTTGCCTCCGCTACCCGCTTTGGTGCACCGCCCATTGGTGCTGACGGCACCTCACGCGTCGGCCTGCTTTCACACGCGTCGCTATCCCACAAGCTGGAGTTTTGCTTGTACACGGTGCACACGCGTACTGCCAATGCGTGCAGGGACTTCCACTTGTTGCCATTGTTGTGAAGGCAGAAGAAACGTAGCTGAGGACTGGCCAAACCACTCTGAATGAGGTCAATCTTGGCCTGCTCTGTCAGGTGGCCATGGTGGACCTTCTTTGCAGTCTTGAGAAATGCCTCGGCATACCGCTCCACCGACATGCTCCTTTGCACACGGCTTTTGAGCTCCTTCTTTGCCTTCTGGGAGTCCACAGGCTTGGAATACAGCTCACGCATCAGGTCAGAATACTCCTCCCAGGTGGGATCCTAGTGTTGCTGCTTCTGCTTGCAGAGCTCTGTCAGCTTCTCAAATGGCTTTGGCTTTAAGGAAAGCATACCTTGTGCACCCCACTCCTCTTCCTTGATCCAAGTAAGCTGGAGGTGCCTCTGAAGAATCATCAGGAAAGTGTTGGCGTCGCACGTGCTATCGTAGCAGTCGGCCGGCTCAAGAACCACACGGCTTCCAGTCCCGCCTTCCTTCTGGGCCTGAGTTGGAGCTCCACGAGCCTCTGGTTTAGGCGCGTCCGCTTCCAGGCAAGAAGCAGGATCAATGATTGGATCTCGGCGTGCATCACAAACGTTCGCACATTCACTTTCCGCACATTCACGCTCCCGGCACTCCAAAATTTGTCCCAACTCCACCTCGGCTGCATGACGCGCCGCACCGACTGCTGCGTTGAGCACAGCACACTGGTTTTTGGCTTCCTTGGCACGAAGTTCCTTGAGCGCCTGCTCCGCCACCTTTGCGCTGTGGTCGGCGGCCATGCCCTCATGCATAAACTTCCTGTTCTCCTCGTAGAACGTCTCATTCAATTGCTGCACCATGAACGATTGTTTGTGAAGCGTGATGCGCACAATGTCGCAGTCGTATGCGAGGGCACCCATGACAATCACGGCCAGCATGAAATCCTCAGGAGGGAGGTGGGCGCGGAGGTGGTCGAGCTGTTCATCGACGTTCAGGCGACGCGCGGTGCTATGGAGCGCATGTTGCGCTGCCGCCGAACTCGGCCGGCTCGCAAGTCAGGCTCACTCCCCTCCCGCAGAAATGATAGCATGACCCGCATCGTCCACACGGTCAGATGCACGTTCCACCTGGTTAGCGCCTGCTTCAGGTTTGTTTGGCATGGAATTGCCCGCCTCACCGCCCTTGCTGGCTGTGTCATGTGCGTCCGGTTCGTCGTCAGCTTCACGATCCGCTTCAATGACCACACGATCCGCTGGCTCATCGGGCGATTCATCTCCATGCTCGACTCGTTCGGCAACCCTGTCAGGGTTATCACCATCAGCGATCCTCTTGGTGGCCATTAACTCCTCTTCGTTTGCACGAGTGATCGGGGTGGGCGTGGCCTCATTGAAGAAACCAAGCTCGATGGCGGGCGACCGACTTTTTCCATTGCTTTGCTGAGAGGCCACGACGGGGGTCTCGCGCTACTGTCCATGCTTTGGAGATTTTGGCGCTCCGCCCCTTGGCGACGCCAAGGGGCGGCAACTCCCCCTCTAGCCGTCTCCTCCTAGTGCGACTTCGTGAGGTGGGCGCCGGTCGCTAACGTCTCGCGACGCTCCTTGGATCCCAAGGGCATGCGTTCAGTGGAACGGTGGGGGTTGGTGCTCGGAGCACGCCCCAAGACCGCGGAGATTCCGGTCCCAAGGCCGGCCATCCTTTTGGCAAGGCTTTGCTTTGGCTTTTTCACTCTCCAACCTGCTCCTCCAACCCCCTCTCCCTTCTTCCCTTTTTTTTTATTGGGTGGAGGACACACTATTGGACTATGTGTGCCTCGCTTCAAACCCGTGGTTGATCGAGGTGGCTCCACGCCAAACCTCCTTCACCCTTTTTTTCTTTTTTGGAAAAAGGGAGAGGACAGGCAATGGTAATCAGCACCAACTGTCTGATTCAAGTCATAGAATGGCAGGTTGGAGACAGAATTGCAAACTAGAGTGGAAATTGCAAGGTAGAAATCACAGAATGACAGTTCAATGGTGAGAAAAAATGGCTTGAACTGGTAGTGGCCGGATCCAACAAAAAAAACGGCGCAGAAAATGGAGGACCGGAGGCTAAGTTATAGCGCTCCCTACTCCTTTATGCTTGGAGAAACCAGGACTGACGGGTCCTTTGTTCTTCTTGCATGGGGCGCCTGCCAAAAATATTGCTGAAGGCTCCTGGCTTGCCCCTTGTGCCTCCTTTGTTACTGTAGCAAGAGGGTGATGTGGCAGCTTGCTGGTCCAGTAGGCCTTTGTGAGAGTATTACAATGCAGAAGAAGGTTGGGTTGGTGGAGGTGGGGTGTGCGCGCATGGAGGTGGAGGAGTTTGGACACCTCTGGGCGGCGTTCCACCTTCACCACCACGAAGTCACGTTCTACTCGTCGACCAAGTCACCACTCCTTGTGGTGTGTGAGGTTTGTCACGATGGAGTGGAGACGACGACGATGTCAGCGGGTCAACCCAGCTCTGATGCCAATGTAATGCGAGAGCTCGAACTTAGCGTCGAAAGGCTTTGACGAGCTTGGAAAAGTTCGCGCTGTAAACCTGAATGACCGTCCTCCTCATCGGAGTGGTATCTTCCTTGTCCGAGTCACCATGGCTCGCCACGCCTTTCAAAGCTATGTTGATGTTTCTTTAGTAAGCTATGATTTGTTTATTATTTGTAATTGTTTATGTATTCCGTTAGAAAGAACAGTGGAAAATTCATGACCGTATTTTCCGTCGAGATGGTCGTTTGGATTCAATTTCCAATGTTTCCTTCACGCGCTTGCGTCAAGCTTGACGCAACCTCATGGTGTCGGTCGCAGAACAGTGTCCCTGGACTGTTGCAATCAGGTAATGATTGCGACAGTCTTCCTTGACTGTAATATTTTAGGTTCTGTTTCCAAAAGTTTGTTGTGTTACACAATAACACGATCTAACACTTTACATAGAGATCAAGGAAATGAAAACTTATAAAATCTATTAATGCATTTTATAGCTGGAATTCCTTGTATCAAAATGTAAAAAATGTTGAATAGTCTCATATTGGTGGTAGTATAGGCTTAAACTTTTGGAGTCTGGGCTCGTGACTCATTCTCTCTCCATAACATGAATAAAACCTCAATATTTTTCAATAATGGTGTCTTCTCTCTTACTTTCGAACAGGAGGGGCTGAGCTTTTGCTGAATTCATGCCAAAGAGATGGTTGATGATGGTGTTTTCTTCCTCTAATTCCCTTCCCATGAACATGCGAGGTGCCAACTTTACAAAAAGCTATGGTTTTCTATCACTTTTGCACCAGTGATACTACATGTTTAATCCCCCAATCATGCACACAAATAAGGCAGAGTGAGGACAAGCTTTGAGGCCAGAGATAGCTCTGCATTCTTATGTAAATCCAAAGGTAAGAGAATTTATGTTCAATGATGTGGGTCCAGTCCATAAATCTGCAAGTAGGAGGGTGTAGTGAGGGGGGGGGGGG
>SZWC01004566.1:67582-84254 GCA_023375785.1 Penium margaritaceum
GGGGGGGGGGGGGTAAATGGGACGATGCATGTGGGGTACTTGATAATGGCACATGGAAAACAATAAAAGGGGAATGTTGGCAAAATTGGTTGGTGTACGGCCAGATATGGTTCTTGATAACCACACCTTTTCTTGTGGTAAAAACAGGCTCAGAAAAGTGGGATGCCTCGACACAAAGCAAACCATGTTTAAAGGCCAAGAAATGCACGAAACAATCACATGAGAATGGATTTGGAACATTAAGGTCCATAAACTGGTTGCTATGGAAACTAACATCAATCGTTGTTTCTTATCAACTAAAATGCATGGCCTTGGAGATGATGAAGGGGGAGGAGGGAGAAGCATCTGAGCACCAAGAGAGCCTAGGTGGATTCTTTGACTTTTCAGTGTGAATAGAGGTAGGAATTTCCACAATGCATGAATAAAAGTTTCAGTTGTTTACTTGTTTTGATGGAAACATTGCAGCTTGCACATATGTTGAAAGTAAAGATGGGACTATAAAATCAATCAAAATCTTTCAAGTATATGCGCTTCTTGCTCAATTAGAAAAGGCTCTTATGCTGTATTCACATGATCCATTTCTTTCATTGTCTTAATTTTACATGAAACATTAATAATAAAAGATCAAGTATCCCATTCTTTCCAAACATGGTGTTCCACTATCTTTCTACTCATGAGCTAGAACTAATTCCTACCATGTACCAACGTTGGTGTGTACATCTCAAATTAGTTTGGTGTGAAATGTAAAGGATACCATGAAGGTATCAGATTCCCATGAAAGATTCCAATCTCTTAACCACTGACAGAGTAAACTAACCACGGAATGTTGTCCAACTCATTGAAATGGGATGTTATCCAACTCATTGGGATCGGAACTTCTTGAGATGTGGTCAAATTTCTCCAACTCATTGGAAGAAAATCATTGGAAGTGGAGGCAGATGACCAAATACTCACAACCAGTTTAAAGAAGAATCCAAGGATTGGTGAGTGGTGGGCGATACTTGCAATGACATAAATGGCCAAGCACTGACTTTATGAAGTGTGGAAACCAATCACAAATCATGACTCTTAAGGGAGGATTGGAGTTATAAGATGTTGCTTACAAGAAGAGTGAGAATATTGATACTCGAGACAAGAATCATGATGCTATGTAGTATCGCAATACTTCAAGTTTGAGATTTCCATTCTCGTCTAACCACAAAGAACTATATCAGGAATGTCAACGACAAGGCAATGACATGAATACACACCATGTGAAAATGATGGAATTTCATTATGTAGAAAGCACATGGATTGGATGTCAAGAGGAAGGAAATCCTACTTTAAGAGTTGTACCAACTCATTATTGAAGGAATGAAATGGGATTTAGTTACTTACCTATCACTGATGTACCAAGATTCATTTGGTCTCGTGAATCTTCATCTTATGTTTTATTTTGTCATGAAGTCAGCATTTGATTCATTCAATGTGTTTCATCTACAAGGCTGCATTGCCACACCATTTTAGCCATAACCAGTCAATGTTGACACCAAGAAACCTGCTGCATTCTAAAAAGGTTGTAGTGGAAAAGGAGAGAAACCTCAGCTTTGCAGTGACCATGGAGAAAACCTAAAGAATCCACATAAAGCTGCAACATGAGAGGCTTGCCTTTTCCCATTTTCCCTTGTCCTCATACTCTTCATCAAGCATACACATTTAGATTGTTGGCCTGAGGGTGAGTGTGCACCCTGGAGGGTCCTTAGCAGTGGCTGGTTCACACCAGCAACTGTTTTTTTGGAGAGACTGAAACTGTGGAGACAACTGGTTCCGAGGATGGCAAAAAACTGGTCAGAGAGTGTTAGCTACTGAGCTAACCACCTCTGGCAGAGAAGTCGCGAAACCGAAAATCTCACAAAGGTTTTTAGGCCTTCTTCCTTTGTTGACATGTGTCATGCACCCCAAACTTAATAAGGCATACACTTCACCTTCAAGAGTACTAACGCCTTAGCATTACATCTCAAGAAGAGCTTAAGTCGTCAATACGTAAGAGAGCATCAAGCAAGGGTAAATAGATCAGCATGCAAGACAAGTCCTTTTATAGCTGTCTTTCCAGTCCTAGAACTCAAAAGCACATTCCTGGGAAATGGCCTGAACCAACCACATCACCAATAGACTTGCACTGTGGGCTTGACACATAAGCATCCTAGTGTCAAGGTGACACACCAACCATGTAGCGTCCAAGAAGCTACGGACTTTATTTCTTGGAAGCTTCCACAAAAAACAAGATGAGCATGGGGCCAAGATTGAACTCATGACCTCTCACTTAGCCAAATCAACAAAATGACCGAGGTAACCACTCACCCACATGGTGTACTCACAGGTCATATCTCACAAGACACACACCTTAGTTGAGTCACACTACAACGGATCTAGGGGTCATACCTCGACAAGGGGCAGAGTATTCCTGATCCGTCCTACAACACTGAACAAGGGGAAAAAACATTAAAAAAATCTCTCCCTTGCACCTTGCGTCAGTGACCATCATTACTCGTCATCACTTGCGTTGACCATGGCGATACCTTGCCTGCCCGCCTGGTGGAGATCCTTGTCCAGTGGCTTTGCAAGCATGTCAGCCCGGTTCAGCTTGGTACCGACATAATCAAGCTCCACTGTCTGCTTGTAGACCAAGTCTCGAGCGTAGTGGTAGCGGATCTCGATGTGCTTTGTGCGCCTAGACAGGACGGGGTTCTTTGACATGTCAATGCCGCTCATGTTGTCAATCTTGATGACCGTCGCCGTTTCCTGTGGTGCCTTCATCTCAGATAGAAAGCTTTGTAGCCAATGCATCTCTTTATACACCTCAGCCAAGGCAATGTACTCGGCTTCAGCTGTTGACAGAGAGACACATTCCTGCTCGCAACTTGCCCAACTGACTGCACCTCCATTTAACATACACACAAAGCCGGTGGTAGATTTTCTGTCACTGATATTGCCTCCCCAATCAGCATCGGTGTAGCAAATGAGACGGAGTGACGCGGATCTAGCGATGCCTCCAAACTGGAACCCCACGTGCCGCGTCCCCTGAAGGTAGCACATGGTGCGCTTCACAGCCTGCCATTGAAGTGGACTGGGATTGGCCACAAACCGGCTCACCTGCCCAACAGCATGGGCTATATCTGGTCGGGTGGCGACCATGGCATACATCAGACTGCCCACTGCAGACTGGGCCATATCAGTATATGGCCTAGCATGTCAGTTTTCTCAGCTTCGTTGGATGGGGACATGGAGATGGAGAGTTTGCACTCCGAGCTCATGGGTGTGCTGGCAGGTTTGCAATCTGCCACATCGTATCGGCAACAGTATGTTGGATGGAAGCCTAATCACATAGGAGCACACAATTAGAAGAAAAAAAAGGCACATGAGTTTGCTAATACATCCCAGGCTTAATGAAGAAATGTACGAAATGGCATTCTGCGGATTTAGCCAGGATAAAAAATTCATCGTGTAGATGGTAGAAAAAAGCAATGAAATTCAGTATGAAAAACTAAACAATGGCACAAAAGAAAAAGTGGAAGGTGGACAACACATGGCCAGAGAGGAAAAAAAAAGGAATCCATATTGCCAACAAGAAAGGAAGGGGTAAAAAATGGACCAAAAGAACTTAAATCGGCAAAATTTGGGTACGTTGGAAGTTACAATTGTCGTCAGTTTGTACCTTGATTTTCTTTACACGATCTGATTCCACCTCCCATGATAGGGGAACAGCATCTCCAGAGCATGAACGTGGTACCTTGGACAGAAGATTAAGCCCCATGTGTGTGTGGGTAGCAATTCAGGGAACATTACAATAGAAAAATTCACTCTGCGCATAATGTTGTACTCTTCTCTAGGTTTTCTTATCCATGTCGAAGTCAAACATGTATCAATTAGTGTAATCTCCTCATTGTCCAAGTTTAGTGCATAGATGTAGACTTTGTTGTTCTTTTCGTTGCTGTCACCTTCACCCGCTGTTCATATAAATCCTCAAGTCCCCCCCCCCCCCCCCCAATGAAACAAGATGGCTAGAGAGATCTGGATGATAGGACTTTTTTTGGTTATTTTTCTATGAATTGAAGTACTCAAGGATGAATATTACAAGAATGCTGAGCTCTTGTTTCAAAGAATTTTGAATGATCGCAACTCCCTTCTTCCCAGAACCCTTCAGCTGATTCTCTAGCGGAAGCCACTAACTCAACACATAGGTAGACATGTACGCAGTCAAGTTCCACCATTCATTGTCATCCAGGTGTAATGAATCGTGGTTACTACTCAAAGAAATGCAGTATGACATGATAATTTTCTCTCGTAGAATTGAGCGGGTGACCCTTACCACCACATGTAGGAGCTTGAGCAAGTATTTCACAACAGGGTTCAACATGTGGCCAAGGAAAATGCATGTGGCCACTTAACAATGAGGAGGTTTTTTTATCATTCTCTAGTTGGTGGAGTTTTTTCCACATTGGTTTAGGAAAGCGTGTCCCAAAAGCTTTGGTGTTTTGGTTCAAGAAGCAAAAGGTTATTGGTTGTACATTCGTTGGGATTAGAGAGGATGATAGATAGTAGTTCTTGGACTTGTATTCACTCACTCAATTCTTTTTTTTCCAAGATGCCTCATGTTGGAATACCCTTTTCAACCATCCTTTGTGCAAGAGATTCCCAAAAATTCCTCCCCCAGTTGATTGCAGAAATGCAATAAATTCCATGGCTTCCAAGTATATATGTGACAAGATTATCATGGGGCTTGGAACCTTGGCCACCTGGTTTTTGTGGAAGAAGGCCACTTTCAGTCACACCGTCTCCATAGACAAGAAAAGAACATCTTCTTCTCTGAATAATTTCTAAATGCACAACGGGATTTTTTTTTGGTTGAACACGGTCCTAACTTTTGCAAAGCCACATGCGATCATAGTATTCTTTAGCGACACTTGATCTGTTGTTGCCTTTGTAATGACTGTGGAGATGTTCAAAGTAGCATGGTGTTGCATGCTGCAAGTATCCTACTAATTGAACTGTTCATGTTTCTGCTTATGCTTGTGGCAGAGGTGCTTCCACATCCTACTAATGTTCCTATAATTGCTTGAGAATCCTTCAGGTCTGCTCTAGAAAAGGAGGCACTTTGCCCTTTTGCCAAGCGTGTCCTTGTTTTCTTTGAATGATGGAAAAACCACTAATACTGTATTCTTGTGCTTATCTTTGACTCACACCTCATTTTCTCTCAAAGACATGATTTTCCATTTGTCATGTTGTGTCCTATCATCTATGTGCCCCTTTCTGGACATGGTGATTGTCTAGACACCATGTCCAGACAACTACCTGTTTGGTATTGTCTTTCGTGCCGGCAACCAACTGGTGCGAAGCAATGAGTAGCAGTTTGGTGACATGTAATTGAAAAACTGTAGTGAAACAAATGTACCAACCATATTGGGAGACTCATCCCTTTGAATTTTTCAAATTTAATTGAGTCGTACAAATGACTACGGTCATAAAATATGAGATGTTTCATGGTTTGACTGATGATGATGATGATGATGATGATGATTAATACTTCAGCGGGTCCAGGTTTGAGAGAAGAAAGATGCATAAAAGGCAAATACTATTCCAATAAACATGCGCCAGTCCGGCATTACCGGACTTGTACATCTTGGTTGGAGCGCAAGTTGTTATTGACACGTGAAAGTGGACATTAAAATTGGAAAAGGGCAAGTGAATGCAATCTTTCTAATATGTATGGGTGATTTTAGACAACCCATCTTGACAAACCATTGAAGACCACGAGTTTTCAGTGGTTCCTCAGTTCTTTTACAACCCGAGTATGCACTTGTGGTGGTACATGGAATTCTTCAAAGACACATGATATGGCCAAGGAGAAGCTGTGTTGTCCTTTCGGCAGTAACTGAGGTGGCTGCCGGGATGTTGTAAGCTACTATGGAGAAGTATGCAATGATAACAAGGATAACGTTGAAGTAACGGGCAGTCATGTTTGACCAAAGTGTGCAAAAAACTATTCAAATGTACGGCCACGGTTTATTTGACATGACAAGTGGTTTTAGGAGTTCCAAGGGTTTGAAACATTGAGCATTGTGTTGGTAGAAGATGTTACACCTCTTGCAAAATCTTGCAACTTCTCTATCCATCATCTCCTAACAAAAACCATCTGACGGGATTTTCAGCCTTTTGTTCTCACTTGCACAAATGTTGTGGCACTCCTCCAAAAGTATTCTTTCTAGTTCTTCCTTCGGTGGCATGATGACTTAGTGGGCAGATCGTTTTGCCTCTGTGGTACACTAAACCAGAACTTAACTCTATGCTGTGTACTGAGTTTCTGATAGCTACAAGTGAATAGCTGCTTTACGTATGTATGTTGAAGTATTACATGTTGATCTGCGCCATTTAGTTCCGCCCGGCAGGTAAGGACACCCATTGGATTATGCTTTCAAGATTTTTACACCATGGAGTTGTTGAGATTTGGCTCAAGGGACTCCATTCATTGATTTTGCGGACAGCTAAGGTTTGGCTATGTCTTCATGCAACTGAGGACAAGGTGGTTGGCATAGAAAAAATTGCATTGGCATTGAATGTAGACACACCATACTTTCATTGCATACAAGGCCATGAGAATTTTCATAAGGAGCACAATGTAATTGTGCATGAATTCATTACAATGGTGGTCAAAATCCTTGTTGCTTCAAGAAGACAAGAATAACTCACTTGCAAGATGACAATGGTGGAGAGTAGGTCATCATGTATGTCACAGTCTATCTTCCAATGCAAGGATTTAGACAATCATCATATCTACAAATTTGAAGGACAGCATAAACACGTGGGCACATCTCACAAGGCTAGGTGCTTGTTCTTTGCTGCTTCGCCAAATTCACACGTTTGAATGTCAAGTGAGGTTGGAGAGGGATCCCGGAAGTTGTACTTATTCCTTTAAGAGCTGGAATTAACAAGGAAACCTTGATAATCACAAGTACTAGTCAGCTTGGTACATCAAGGACTACTACAACCTATTTCATAAAAATGGACATCCGTTCGACACCGATGAAGTCAATCCAAACCACAAGGTAATGGGTACATAAGTTGCACTTTGAGAGATTCTTTAGAACCTTTCCTTTGTACAAACCTTCATTCACTTTTCCAAGATCTCCATCATGCACTTGCAGAGTACCACCACAAATGAGGATGTCATTTAACTATACTAAAAAAAATCAACCATGTATGGGAAACATGTGTTCATCCTCGTCATGAAGATTGCTAGGGAACTTGTAGTTTTAGAGCACGTTTTGAGCAACACGATCTTTACGTCCTTTTTAGAAATACTGATTTTGTGATGACCAAACTTTAAGCCAGTCTTGGTGAAAAATTTGGGTCTGCATAGTTGGTCAGAGATTTTTCTTCTTGATTCTTTGTGATGATGTTATCTAAGACTTCCAGAACCCATGAACATCAGCATCTCCCCTGTGTCAGAGTTGGCACAGTGAAAGTGGTCTGCTTTGCGGCAGTAAGCTCTAGGATTCTTGCTGAGTATACAGTGATCTTGGTGCTTAGCAAGATAACATGTAGCACAAGATAGAAATTGAATCCCTTGATTGATAGTACAAAGTACAATTTTTTGATTGAGATGTTTGCAACCTAAACACAGCTATGAACAAAGCATAGAGCTTCCTGGCATCCCAGAAGGTACAAATCCTTGCCATGCCTTCAAGGCTATTGACGCAAGGGGTCTTGGCACTACCACTGTCTTCATGGTAGTATGGCCTCCAGATAGTAAGGCGTCCTCCACCCAGGCTGGGACACAAGTGCCGGGATAGCAGGGGCCTTCAGAGAAAACGTTTGTAGAGTCTTGGCTTGGGCACTCTAGTAGGGACCTCAGGGGCCACGGCGATGGGTTTGAATGAGAAACTGAGGTCTGAAGCTATTGAAGTACTAAGGCTGTTGCGTCAGAGAGATTAGATATAAAAAAGGAGTTCTAAGAGGCGTTGCTTTATGTACATGTAGCCTGGCTAGATGAGCAAATTTGAGGAGAAGGTTCCTCTAGTGTGGTGGTGCTTGTCTCCTCTTGGTTCTACAGATATGAAGCTTCCCCCTCAAGGAAGCTTCTTCCAGCTCTGTTTTTTCACTAGACTCCCAAATCTTTTCTAGGGAAGCTTCCTCCTCAAGGAAGCTTCATCCAATAGATGGTGAAGTTTAATCATCCATTGGCTTCCTCCACAAGAAAATGACCTCCATCATTTTTTCAACCACACCAGCTGAGATGGTCCCTCGATTCACATCCTCAGGAATCTGGAGTCAAAGATTTTCATGTTGGTAGATGATGTGGAGGTTTCATGCCTTGGGCATGATGAAGATGATGCAATAGAGGCCCTCCTTGAACCTTGGACACGAGTAAGTTGGCAAGGTTTAGAGCTTCCTGGCCAGTGAGCATGTGCAGCATTGAGCAATATGTGCCTCCCCCTCTCCTCGTAGTAGATAAAGGCATGCACCACCTTGTATGCATGCGCTCATATGTTATAGGGCCAGGCCCTTTACACCCCAAGGGACTGGCTGCCAGCTGAATTTGTGGAACGGGCCGAGGAAGATCCGTAGCTAAAATGAACCCCGGTAAATGCATGGAGGACAGTATAAGGAGCTACGGGCTTTTCCATGCATTTCTCAACCAATCCCTCATCAAGGGAACGGCTTATAATGAGCTACGGGCTTTTCCTTATACTGTCCTCCATGCACATTGCACACTCCAACACTCCCCCTCAATTGGTCCACTGGTGACTTGACTCCGTTTTCCTGTTGCGGGTCTCCAAAGATTTCCTGTTGTGGCTTCCAAAAATATTCATCCAGAAATTTGAGTGGAGCCGTGCCCTTGATGAGGGATTGGTTGAGAAAGAAGTCAAACTTGGCCTCATGATTGAAGAGAAAGAAATTCTGCTTATTTCCGGGGGTTTTGGCCTTCGGAATTGGTGAAGAACCCGCTTTGGACTCTGTTGGGCTTGTTTCCGGCTCTTAGAAAGAAGAAATTGTCCGGGTCAAGTTCAGGCCATATCAGATTTTTTTTCTTGGCCTCTTGGAGAAGCAACACATGCATGGAAATCCCTCACTAGGTTCAGCACGAGCCTTGGAATCCTCTTTCTTATGTCCACGCTTTTCCAGGCTATACTATGTTGGCGTGACCTGTCTGAGGTTGGAAGTTTTCTTATGGCCCTCCTACTGCCTTTGGAGTCACTAAAGCCGTTGAAAATGTGGCTGGGAAGGTTGTGAGGGTTCATTCTCTCACTGTCAGTTGCGTAGGTCCCATTTTCCCCTGACAAACTCATTGAGCAGTAACCAGTTCCTTGCCTTGCCCCTCTTTTTCTTTTCTATGAGTTGACAAGTGAGTTTGGTAGCTTAAGAATTTCATTTCTGGCAAAGGGGTCGCAGGTGGACAAGTCCACACAATTGTAGGTGTGGCGTAAAAAAATCACTGGTGAGCAGGGCCCGTTCTACAAACTGTTGCGTGTATGCTGTTTGTATGTCAGTGCATGGAATGCTGAGTGTTCCGCGTAACTAATCAGGCAGGAGGCACAGTCATCATCCATAGCAGCTGGGAAGTATTGGCTCATGCTTGTGCCTATGTTGTTTGCTTCTTGGCTATTTCTGCTGGTCACCTCGTCCTTTGCTGGAGAAACAGGTGCCTGTTGTAGTTTTCACTTCCGTGCAGAAGCTGCGCTCACGCAGTGCCTAACCATGTCAGCAAGAGCTGACATCAGTGGCAAGCTTGAATTTTGCACAGCTCGTCTGGGGAAATTTTGGTGTGTGGATCTCGCCCCATGCCTCACTGTTTCAAGTGCAAACCTCCCATGGATGTCTTTGAGTGGAGAATTGCTGCTGCAGCTCTCCCAGGTTGCGAGGCAGCCCTTTTTCTTCCTTTTCCTCCAAGCTTTGTGCGCATGTTTTTGGCTTTTCCATTTGTCTTTGCTGTTTCATCTGCTTGTTTTGTGGTGGGACAGACTGCTCCAAAACATGAGATGCCAGCAGAAGATGCCATTGCAACTGGAATGTGCAATGGAGTTATTGCTCTCTGATTTTCCTCACCAGCAGACGACAGTGCAGTTGCTGCTGGGGCAGTGGAAACCAGCTGAACTCCAATCCAAGACTCCATGCTTGAAGCTTTTTTTGTAGAGCGGTGTCCAGTAGGACTGTGCCAAGACCAGAAGTGCAAATCTGTTGATGGCATCGTTGCCAAAAGCGGGGAAACATGAATTGCGGATTTCTTTCTTACTGCACATTCCAAATCTAAAACTCCCCTTTAACCCTTTCGTTGCCGTTGTTGCGTGTACCATAAAGCAGGTGAAAACTGTTTTCCTTGTGTTTATTCGAGATGTACTGCATGAATGCATTTATGTTGAGTCTGCATTGTTGCATGCACCTGTGAAGTGTGTCTTTGGAGATGCTTTTGGCTAGGAAACCAGTAGCTTGAAGCTTTCAGGGGATATGCACCATTTCCACCGTGCCATCATGGACCTAGGATCAAATCCAATGGCCTCGAGCATCGATTTGTTTGGTTCAGCCCTGGAACTATGTGTTACTGAACTGTTATCGACAAATACTTCAGTCAACATCCCTTGAGGGTGGCTGATGTTTTCTAGGAGGTTGCTAAGGTATGTGACCTCCTGTGTTGCTGTTGTTGTTTCTATGAACTTAGCTTTGGCAGAGCTGAGCGTGATAATGCTGTCACTTGCTCATCCATGAGATGGCGCCTTCTCCAATAAGACACACAAATCTAGTTGTTCTATGCCGTTCTTCTGTGGTTCCCCCGAAGTCAGCATCCACGTGGCATCTGAGCTCGAGGTCACTCGAGGTCCCAAAGCAGATTCTTGCATTGCTCGTGGATTTTGAGGTAGCCAAGAGCTCATTCAAGCCCCTTGCATGAAACTTTAGCATGCTTCTCATTGCTCCATGCCAGGTTGCTAACTACCAACAGTTGGTCAGGACATGTATAGCTTGCGGCGTGCATTCGGGAGCCGATCCTGCTTTGGTAGTCGGTCTCCCTTGGTCCCTCGTGAAGCATTTGGTGCTGATTCAAGGGAGTAGGCACATGTTTTTGTGGTAGATCAAAGTTCTTACAGACCTTTGTGGCATAATTCTGTTGGCTTAGCTCAAGAGTCCCAACCTCGTGAGTGTGCTTGATGTTCATTCCATGGTGGTACTCAAAACATGACATGAGGGTTACATTGATCTCTTTTGCCATGGTCGCAGCCGTGGCTTTAAGGAATGATGCTGATGGTCTGATAATGAGGATGTTGTCAATAGAAACAAGTGCATAGTAACTTGTTTGTTCATTTCTTCTGAACAACAGAGGAAGAGACAATTGTCGTAGGCTCATGGAAGGAATCCAAGGGACTCCAAGAGTTTTTGTAGCTTCTGTGGTATCACAGGAGAGGGCTTTGCTTAAGGCCGTGCAAGCTCTTCACTGGCTTACACACTCTTCCAATTCTGTCGTTTTAGTCTTTCCATGATTTCATGAACAACGTTGTGTCCATTTCACCATGAAGAAGTGCATCCTTCATGCTGGGCTGCTGCATCTTACAGTCTCTCAGTGTCGTAGTTGTAAGCATGATGCATGTGTGGTGTTCCGACTCACAGGGGTGTATGTCTCACAGAACTCTCTTCCCTCCAATTGAGAAAATCGTGATTCTGTAATTCTCTTGGCTGGTGTGAGAAGATTCCAGGAAGCTTCCTAGCCTTTCTGCTTGCTAGCCTGACAGCACGGGTCTGGCTGGTTGACACACAGGTCATGCAAGGGACAGCAAGGGTAGGGAGAGACACGTGCACTTGTATCTCAAGCTTCAACTGAAGTTAATGCAGAGAGAAAATAACAAATGACAGGTCCACAACATAAATAGCCGCCGTGGCTCACGGCGGGTGGCGCACACGGCGGTGCCTGTCAAACCTGAACCGGCCCAAAACCACTGTTTTGGCCATAATTCTGCGCACAAGCGTCCAAACGGAGCGNCCCAGACGATGGAGATCAACTGCCGCTCCACCAGATCGCGCACGAAATGATACTCGACAGCGATGTGCTTCGTGCGTGCGTGGAACACACCAGAGTTCTCAGCGATCGCGAGAGCACTCTGGTTGTCGCATCGGAGGATGATGGTAGGCACGGACTGACCCAAGCACTGGAACAACCGCTGCAGCCACACCGCCTCAGCGGCGCCAGCGCCCAGAGCAACATACTCAGCCTCTGAGGAGCTGCGAGCAATGCACCCCTGCTTGCCGCTGCGCCAAGACACAGCGGTGCCACCAAGCAGGAACACGTAACCCGTGCGGCTGCGTCCATCAGGACTCCATGCCCAGTCGCTGTCGGTGTAGCCATCTACCACAACCGAGCACTGTCTCCGAAAGCAGAGACCGTGATACGGTGTGGAGACCACGTACCGGACGACTCGCAAAGCTGCGTGCAGAGCGCGAGCCCGAGGGGACTGACTGAACTGTGCGAGTAGGTTGACAGCGAACGCAATGTCGGGACGCGTGGTCGTGGCCAAGTACATCAGTGAGCCAATGATGCGCAAGTACAGGGTCACGTCCACAGTCTCGCCCAGATCGGCTGGGTCTGTCACCTTCAGGGCGTCCTGCCCGTCGGGAGTGATGGGTGACGAGGCGGCGGGAACAGCACCAAGGAGGTCAGCAAACCGCTCCCCCACAACCTGTGTATATCGTGCCTGATGGAGGAGGAGTGTCCGTCGACGACGATCACGCACAATCTCCATCCCGAGGAAAACAGCCGCTGGACCAAGGTCCTTCATCCTGTAGGCGGCCTGTAGGACCGCCTTGGCCTCCTTCACTGCCTCCAGTGAAGGAGACGCAATCAGGAGATCGTCCACATACACCAGAATGGCAGGGAGGTGCTCGGCTGTCCGTTGGATGAAAAGTGACGGGTCGGCATCACTCTGGACGTACTCGGCCTGAGTGAGGGTGCGAGTGATCTCTCGGTTCCAGCACCGGGGCGACTGCTTCAGGCCATACAAGGCCTTGCGCAAGCGCCAGACCTTGTTGCCNTCCTCACAGGCGGCCCGCCACTGCTCAGCATCCTCTCCTGAGAGAGCCTCCTTTAACGTGTCTGGATCAGGGACCGTCAAAGGGGAGCTCCGGGTGGCCAGGACACATGCCTCATGGGTCGGACGGACCGCAACTAGGTCAGCGGCAGCTGCCTGTGCAGCCTCATGCTCGTCAGCGATCAGTTGGTGCCCAATGGGACAAGCTGGGTGCACCTCCGTGTAGGTGCCTTGGACACTTAGGCCGAGAGCCTTTGTGCCAGGGTCACCACTGTGCACGCTGCGCGTGAGTCGTCTGGGTGGCGCAACCGCAGTCAAAGGTGCTCGTGAGGCCAGTGGGCGGAGACGCCCACCTGGTCCACGGGAGTAGCCCGAGTCTGATCTGACCGACGGTTCTGGCACAGGCAGGGCAGGTGCTGTCTCTGGAGACGCTACAGGCGTGGGTGAGACAGGCGCGGCAGGCGTGGGCGAAACAGGCACTGCAGGCACGGACGAGACGGTCGCGGCAGGCGCGGGCGAGACAGTCGCGGCGGGCGCGGGTGAGGCAGGCGCCGCAGGCGAAGAGGCGGCAGGTGCATCCCCGGCAGGCGAAGCAGGCGCTGCAAGTGCGGGCGAAGCAGGCGCTGCAGGTGCGGGCGAAGCAGGCGCTGCAGGTGCGGATGAAGCAGGCGCTGCAGGTGCGGGCGAGGCAGTCGCGGCAGGCGCGGGCGAGGCAGTCGCGGTGGGCACGGGTGAGGCAGGCGTGGCAGGAGCAGGCGAGACAGTCGTGGCGGGCGCAAGTGGGGCAGGCGTAGAGACTACAGGCCCGACAGCAATGATGGCCGGGTCAATGATGGCCGGGTCAATGGTGGCCAGCGACGGTCCCATCCCGGAGGCACCCCGGACGGACTCACCCTGTGGGGTAGACTCCCCCATCCGACGGGAGGCCTCACAGGTGGGAACGTGAGACGCTGCCTGGGTGAGAATGGCAGACAGGTCGCGGTACGACAGTGCGTCAAAAAACAGCGTGTCGCGCGACTCAACGATGCGGTGGCGACCCACATCCCAGAAACGCCACGCTTTGGAGCGCGAGGAGACACCGAGGAAGGCACACATCCGGCCGCGCGGAGAGACCTTGGACCCCTGCTGGTCNGGTTCCAGACCCACGTCATGTAGGCGAAGCCCTCGAAGGCGAAGGACTCCGGGAGACCGCACTCAGCGCGCATGGCGCGAACCGCGTCCTCCATGGTGCGGTTCCAGCGCTCGGACACACCGTTCTGCTGTGGCGTAGCAGGGGCCGAGAGCTGGTGACAGATACCAAGCTCGGCGAAGTGAGTGGTCAGCTCACCGAGATACTCACCGCCGCGGTCAGAGCGGAAGGTGTGGAGGGAGTGACGAGACTGACGCTCGGCCATCACGAGCCACAAGCGCACGGCTAGAGCGGCATCACTCTTGTGGCGGAGGCAGTAGACCCACCGCATGCGGGTGAAGTCATCCGTGAGGGTAAGAACATACCGACCACGGTCAGCGACAGACTCGACAGGGAGAGGTCCGAGGAGGTCCGAGTGGACAAGCTCCAGGGGACGCTGCGCGCGAGTGACGGAGGCAGGGTAGGTGCATCGATGCATCTTGCCCTGAGCGCAGAACAGACAGTCGGTCTTGGGCGGCTTCTCGAAGGAAGCCGCGTCAAGACCGAGAGCGGGCTGTGTACGAATGAGCCTGGACACAGTGTCCGTGCTCACATGACACAGGCGCCGATGTAACAGGCGCTGGTGGTCAGGAGACAACACCCCCGTGACAAAGACGCGGGCAGATGAGCAAGGGGAAGAGTCAGGAGCAGAGCAGCGCACGATGCGATACAGGTCATCCACAACAGAGGCACGCAACACAACCGTGGAAGTGTCAAGTGCAGTGATCGTGGCATCATCAATGTAGTGGTGAACAGAGAGACCCATCCTCGTGCAAGTACGGACAGAGAGCAGGCTGAGCTCAAGATCAGGCACGAAAAGCAGGTCAGAAAGATACACGGGACCAGACGGACCATCGAACCGTACGACCCCTGTCCACTGAACAGGTAGTGACTGCCCAGAACCTGTCCGCACTGACCGAACAGACCCAACAGGACCAAGCACGACAAAGGCGGTACGGTCGCAGGTCATGTGGTGAGTGGCCCCTGAGTCAATGATCCAGTGGCCACTCGCCTCACGACCTGTGGTGGTCACGGTACAACGAGCAACGGAGCACGCTGCCTCTGCTGGACGCTCAGCAGGTGTGGCAGGACAGCGGGACAATGCACGACGATGCGACTCATCCAACCACTCTGTGCTCTCAGACTCATCCTCACCAGGCGACGTAGCCCCCCCACAAGTATGACCACGTGCCACAAACACAGATGGACAGTCAGTCTATGGACCACTCGGCTGTGACAGCACACTCGCACCTCCCTGTGAGCGAAGTGCCAGCAGTCGACGTAGCTCCACGATGGTCTGGTCCCTCGGGTCCGGCGTGGTACTCCCCCCGGATGGCGGAGGATCTGCCGCCGGTGCTGCCTCCGAGGTCGCTGCGGCACGGGCTGCTGCTCCAGTGCGGGTCCGCTCCTCGTGGGCTGCCTGAAGACCGCGGGTGATCCTCGCCCAGTCCAGTTCCTGCTGACACTCAGTGTAGCGATGAGGTCCGCCGCAGTTGTGGCAGCGCACCGCCCGTCCGGTGCCACTGGAAGGCTGCTGCGGTCCCCTCTTCTTCTTCCCCTTCTTCCCCTTCACGGCTGCTGCAGTGGCTGTCGGAGTAGCAGGGGAGGAAGCGGGAGAGGCAGAGGTGGAGCTGGTGGGGGTGAAGGTGGACGACGGTGTGGAAGGCGTAGAGGACGTCGCTCCCACTGCTGCTGCGGCCATGGTGCCCTGCCGATGCGCGCGGGCTGCCTCGTCAGCTGTCGCGACCTGGATGAAGTACCGCTGCGCCCAGGGCAACAGCTGCAGGGTGTCGGACATGGACGCGAGGACGTCCTGGTCGAGGCGGGAGAAGGTGTCAGTGAGCTCGGGGCGCACTCCCAGCATGATGGTGTCCAGCGCCCAGAGCTGAGAGCCGCCTCCGGTGCCCAGACGAGTGTACAGGCGCATGGCCCGACGCCAATAATCAGCTGCTGACTCCGAGGATCCCTGATGAAGGGAGTGGAACTCGCGAAGGCGCGCTGACCGGGTCGCGTGAGTCTCTGCTGCAAAAAGGGTCAGCGCCAGCTCCCAGCCGCGGCGCGGGTCTGCGCCTGCTCCTGTCCCAGGCGCGCCCAGGAAGGGGCGGAAGTCGACCACTGTCTCCTGTGGAACTGCGTACAGCAGTCCACGCATGGCACGCGCTGCCGTCTGGGACTGGAGCGGATCAGCCGTCTGGTACTGGCTGTGGTAGTAGGGCCAGACTCCCTCTGAGTCTGCCCATACCTGAAACAGCACCTCCCAACAGTCAAACCCCGCCTTGCTGTCGTAGCGAGGCGGGGAAGTCTCGAAGTCCTTGGGTCGTCGCTCCGTGGGGAGCTGGACCTCTGGTGGTGCTAGGAGCGGGCGTGGGAAGGGCATGAAAGGCATCAACGCTGCTCCTCCAGCGGCACCCGAGACCTGACGCGGGTCGGTCTGCTGCTGCTGCTGCTGCTGCTGCTG
>SZWC01004566.1:85249-97502 GCA_023375785.1 Penium margaritaceum
TGCTCTTGTCGCTTCAAGCGACTCAGGGTGGTGATGGGTCCAACCAGGACCTGCTGCTGCTGCTGTGGGCTGCTGCCACTGCTGCTGCTCACTGCTGCTGCAGCTGCTGCGTCTCTGCTGCGCAGCACGACGAGCACTGGCTCGCCTGCTCTGATACCATGAGAAGATTCCAGGAAGCTTCCTAGCCTTTCTGCTTGCTAGCCTGACAGCACGGGTCTGGCTGGTTGACACACAGGTCATGCAAGGGACAGCAAGGGTAGGGAGAGACACGTGCACTTGTATCTCAAGCTTCAACTGAAGTTAATGCAGAGAGAGATAACAAATGACAGGTCCACAACATAAATAGCCGCCGTGGCTCACGGCGGGTGGCGCACACGGCGGTGCCTGTCAAACCTGAACCGGCCCAAAACCACTGTTTTGGCCATAATTCTGCGCACAAGCGTCCAAACGGAGCGTCGTCTGATCCTACGGATGCACGACGAAAAGACAGACACAACGACTGGTCACACGCCTACGTCCGGGAACAGCCGGAGAGTGTAAGAAAACAAACATGTAAATCAGCCTGGCAGGGCTGTCCACCGAGAAAATCCTGAAGACCTCCAAACGTAGTCCGTGGGCTGTGGGAGCCCTCTGGTACACTGGGTAGGCTGCCAGGCTGCCTCCAGCGGGTGGAGCATCACCTCAGGGAACTCTGTCTCCAGCTGGGTCCGCCTCAAGGATCTGCACGAGCATGGACACGGCCGAGTGGTCACAACCAACTGTACAACTGTGTATGACTAACAACATCACAACATGGTGATCTCTGGGCATGCGTACAAGGTCATCTCCACATAGTGTCACAACTGTACTCACCACATCTGCACTTGCATGATCCAGATCAGGAAGGGTGAGTGGTTCTGAATCTGCGTATGATTCCTTCAATGAGTGGCTATAGGAGTGGTAGAAAATCTGCAGGAAGTCTAGTGCTATCCTGCACTACTCCTCCCATGCCTGGCGTATGAGGTTTTCAAAGAAGGTCGCATCACGGCTGACTGTGATACGTTGAGAATCCACATTGGAAAAATCCAAACCTTTTATGTTGGGGCTTTGAGCAAGGAAGACCCCCATGATTCTTTGTCTGTTGGCTTCCTTCTACACTCTTTTGGCACGTAGAAGAGTGCCATTCAACCAAATTTCCTCAGCATGGTGACAATAGGCTTGTCACGGTGCCAGGCTTGAAATGATGTCATGTCAAGTAGGGACACGCGTGGTATGCTATTACGCACACAGACCAATTGTCTCAGAGTGTACGTCTACCAACTGTTGTCAAGTTGAGCATCCAGAAGCATGAATTTTAGCGTCTTCTGCATTGTGTAGTTGGCTCTTTCAGCCACACGGTTTTGCTGTGATGTGTAGGTTGTAGAGAACTGCTGCACATTTCCATGTGTTTGAGTCATGGCATAAAGTCGGTGCCAGTGTATTCCCTAGCACTATATGAGAATAGAACTTGTAGCTTCTTGTTGCTATGCCCCTCTAGCAGAGCCAGCCACTTGAATGAGTGGGTTGGAGCTTTATCTCTCGTGTGCAGAGGGTAGCTCCAAACGAATCGGATTGCGTCATCCACAAAAAGGAGGAACTAGAAATAACCCAAAATCATAGTGGCTTTTGGAAGTGGCCCACAGACACCTGTGTGAACCACATTCAAGTGTTGGCTGACATCACAAGCAGAGGAAGGACAAAAAATCTGACATGGCAGCTTTGCAGGAATGCAGTCCTCGCATAGCTGTGATGCATCCTTTCCTCCGTCGTCTTTGATGTCAAGATCATTTACTTGTGAATTGTTGTGCATTAACTGCACAATGTATTTGCCAATGTGGCCAAGGCATGTGTGAAAAATACGAATGTTTGTACCAAAGAGACAGTGTAAACATGCTTCTACGAGAGAGCAGCATGAGTCACTCGAGTCGCTCAAAGCTAGTGCACTGAAGTCCAGCTCGATCATGCTGTGTGGTAGCAGGCAGCCTTTGATGAATGATTCACCCTCGCGACTCTTCAAAGCAATGTGTTGTCCATCACTGAAAATGTGCGCACCTTTATTCATCAATTTCCTCAATGAGAGAATGTTGATCATGATCTCAGGAATGTAGAGCACATCATCGAGCTTGACCTGAGGACCCTCATACCCGGTCATAGCCACTGTCCCCTTCCCAAGCACTGGTACTTGCTTGTTTTTGGCCATGGTCATGAAGCCTTTGGAGGAGGGAAAGAGCTCTTGTGAACAAGCCTTTTCAAACGTGATGTGTGAAGTGCACCTACTTTCAATGTACCACCCATAGGTAGAGTACACCAATGTGTCATTACATGCCCCTGAGAGCTGGAACACATGCCCTGTGTAGTCCTATTGCTTACCTTTGCCGCCTTCTTGCTTCTCCAACCTCCTCTTATCCTTCTGAGCCTGCTTCTCGTTTCCTCCTTCCTCCTTCTCCCCCCTTCTTCCTGGATCCCTTTCTTTGTTTACCCGCTCCTCTCTTAATTGCGTCCAGCAGCTTTCAGCCTTGTGCCCCTTCTTCTTGTGATATGAGCACACTGGCACAGCTTGTGACCCAACCCGCTGGCTGTTAGGGCTACAAGCATTGGCATCTGGTCCTAACTGGATGGCTCACTGGGAGGAAGTTGACTTCTTAGTGGAATGGCTCTCCCATGACAACTGAGTGGAGCTAACTGCTACACCAACACCATGGCAAGTGGCATTTGATGGGATGCTATTTTTTTTTTGGCCAAAAGTCCTTCACAATTCTCAGTGAGCAGCATTTTGTAGGCAAAAGTTTCTTTAAGTTCTGCTTCTTGCTTAGAATTTTACACCTTGTGCACGTCTTCCCAGTCTCCAGTCAGGCTGCTGAGGAGAAAACTTACATGGACAGGTTCTGAAATAGGAGCGTCAGTATCTGCGAGCTCATCGCGTAGTCACTTTGCCTTGATGATGTAGATCTTGAAGCTCGTAAAGCTGTTGAGGCTGATGTGTGGCAGCTCAGTCAGGAGGTCAGAATTGAAGGTGGATCTTCCAGACATGTATGTCCACAACAAGGAGGAACATGCATGGTGTGCAGATTTTGAAGTTCCGTTTTACATCCAGATTTCTTGTTGTATGCAAGTACTAAGCTGATACTCCAGCACCATGAATGCAGCTTCCGTGTAGTACTGGAACTTGACCACAATTTGTGGTGGGGATCCCGGTGGGAGAGAAGCGTGGTGCCCATCGTAGAACTTCCAAAGCCAATGTATTTGGATCATTTTCTTGAACTTGTGTGCCCAATGCTGGATGTTTACTTTGTAAAACTTTTCAAAGGAGATCTTGTGCAGTCATGCTGCAGCTACTGGCATGATGTCCTCAAGGCATTGAAATGGTTTGCCTTGCAAGATCACATGAGGGCCTTGCATGAGGTTCTGTTGCATGGGTAAAGCTGGATTAGGTTGAAATCCCAGTATTGTTGTTGCTTCTGCTAGTTGTGCCACATTGGATAGCTTCACATGTGCCTGATTTTAAGATGCTACAAGTGGCAACAACGGAGCAGGTTGTGGTTGCTGTGGTACTCCTCCCTGGGCAGGTGCTCCAGGTTGCACCGGTGGAGAGATAGCAAGTTGCATGAAAGGTTGAGGATTCACTTGAGTTAGATGTGATTATAACGAATGCAATGATGGCTGCTACTGCTTCTGATGCTGCCGTTGGTACTGTTACTGCAGTTTCTACTGCTACTACTGTTGTTCCTGATGCTGCTACAGCTTTTGGCGAGCCTAGGCCAGTTGTTAATGTAGCTGGGCAATTTGGGCCACTTGTCTTGCATTTCATTACTGCAGCTGCTGCGTGGGAGAAGATTCAGCAGCTCATGCGATCTAATCTTGCTCACATAGGAGCTCTTGGGCTATATGCTAATACCTCAATGCTTCCCATTCATGTTCCACAGCTTGACGTGCTGCCGCTTCTTGTTGAGCTAGGCGTTGTGGCTTGTTTGCCAGACATTGTACCTTTGCTACTTGGCATTGTGCGTGTTGTGTAACATGTAGGCCTTGTTCCTGGCCCATACACAATCCATTCCAAATATCTTGCTCATCATGGATGGGAGATCCCTTTCTCTGGCCCTCACCCTCCATGATTTTCTTATGATGCTTGATTTGTGAAGGTACCTCACATGTGAAGGCTACAGGTGCTGCACAAGTAAAGGAGTATGATCCACGTCTCCTCCTTGTATAGGTATGATGAAGCAATGTTTCACCAATCCACAAGACTTGCACTTGCCATGAATTTTTACAGAAGCGCCGCTTATGCTCTAAGAAAATGTCAAATTTTGCACAACGGGTGTGATTTTGTTTGTGGCAGTAAGCTCTAGGTTCCTTGTTGCTTGTATAGTGATCTTGGTGCTCAGGAAGAAATCATGTAGAACAAGAGAGAAATGCAATCCCTTGATTGATGGTGTAAAGTACAAATTTTTTTGCAAGATATTTGTCGCCTAAACACAACCATGTACAAAGCACTAAGCTATCTGGAATCCCAGAAGAGACAAATTCTTACTAGACCTTCAAGGTTGTTGACATAATGGGACTTGGAAATGCCAACGTCTTCAAGGTAGTCTGGCCTCCAGGCAGTCAAGCATCTGCCATCCAGACTGGCACACAAGTTCTAGGCTAACAAGGGCCTTTAAAAAAAATCCAGCAGCAGAGTCTTGGCCTGGGAACTCCAGTAAGGACCTCAGAGGCAAAGGCGATGGTGATGACTGAGAAGCTGACGTCTGAAACTCTTGAAGTGCTGAGGTTGCTACGTCATAGAGAATAGTTGTTAACAAGGAGTTCAAGGGTGTTGATTTTAAGGATCAAGCCAATGGCTTTCATTCTTGAATTTCTTGCACATCAAACTAAGCACCACCAGGAGAGACTGAGAAAAATCAATGAATGTCTTTAACTCCAAGTGCTGGTTACAAGAGTGGGAGTAGAATCTGCAAGTGTACCGAGATACAGGTAAAACAATGACAGGGAGTGCTATGCCATACGTAGTGTGGGAGGAGGTGGAGCCTTTGGGGTCTCCATTGCCCTAGAGAGAAAGTGTTGTGTCATCTATTTGCCTGTGCATGTGCTTGTCGTTTGATGGTGTAGATGCATCATGCAAACTGTTGATATGACAGGAAGTTACCGATGACCAGCAGGTGGTCACCGACAATCAGCGGGTGGTCGTTTGGTCAGATACCCTGGCTGGAAGCAAACCCCTTCAACTTAGTAGAAGACTTCTAGCGAGGCTTAATTGGTAGCTGATTGCCAATATTCGAGCACTAATTTGGTATATCCAAGCACCTCTCACTTTCATCGGATACCCCACTGGTTTGTCGAGGAGTCATGATTTGCCGGGTTGTAATGGCAACCGGAATTCCAAAATAACCCTCCATGCCACACACGTTGGCAGCCCAACCCCTCTGTGAAAGCCAATGATTTCATTGCCTCATTGATGTTGTGTTTGCATTCCCTCCAGATGCGCCTTTCTTTTTGCTAGTATCCTTCTCTCATCTCCATATTCCATTTCCTACTTTGCCAAACAGCTGAAAAATGAATCTGTCAAGGTATCCTGCTCCAGGTAATCATGATCCTGGTTCCACCAGAAAATTGAATGTGGGCTGCTTGGAGTGCCCCGTATTGGCACAAACAGCCCCTTCCGTATTCGCTGACTGGAACAAAGCATACTATTTGATGCTTCCTCCCCCAACAGTCGTGTGGAATGCACAACCCTTGCTCCACCATGCTACTGCCCTAACTCATTGCTTGTCGTTGCTTCTCTTCGGCACTTGTAACTACTCACCTCTCCTTTCTTCTGCTTGATGCTGCAGGTCGTCGCTGTTTGCTGTTGCTTACTGCTGCAAGTCGTTTCCACTCATTGCTGCATGCCGGACTTTGCCGCTGCTACTTGCCGCTAGCTGCTGTTCCTTACCGCTGTTGCCGCTGCTGCTTGCCTTGGATTTTTGTTGCTCGTCGCCGCTGCTTTTGCTATGGTTCGCCGCTGCTTGTATGATGCCACTGACTGGTCCCAGCTGCTGTCTGGTTGTTGCTAGGCCGCTTCTACAGGCCTGCCACTGGTGGCCTGCCACTGTCTGCTGCTGCTGCTTGACCATTCCTACTGCTTTTGCTTCCATTACGACTACCACTTGCAGCTTGCCGCTGCATTCTAACCGCTTCTGGAAACTGTTTGTTCTTGTGTCTCCCAACGGCATTTTCAATGCCCTGCTGTTTTTGCTTCTTGTTCTTCTTGCACACATAAAAAGATGCCCTTTCTGCCATATTCCTTGCCATGCCGCCTCCGCAACCTTCAGTCCTTTGAACCGAGCACCAAGAAAAATGGATTCCACCATGAGGCAGACTGTTGCTGTGTTGACCGTGTTCTGCCATACGCCTCCAGAAGTGTGTCTTGAAAATAGGAAGCCAGAGCTGAAGAGACAACAAAAAAAAAACGGACGCCCTTTCTCCAGTGCTGAAGCCTCATGTGGGGGGAAGAGGATGTCACAATAGGGACGCCCTCTCTCATGCGCCATGCGGCACACCCTCCCCCTGTCCCAACACCTCTTTTGGGGGGGAACCTGAATTGAAAGCACAAGAAACAAGGGAAAAGGAAGTATCAAAGAAATCCTAAATGATTCCAAATGAGGGTGGATGGGTTTTCATCTTCACCAATTCCCCTCCATGCAAGCCCATCCACCCAGGAAACTACAGAGGGAACCATGACCAGAATGGGTTGGACAGAGAAGAAGGATTGAGTCGGCAACTCTTGACAGGATCCAGAGGTTTCACAAAAGTAAGATCAGGTGTTGGTGAAGACACAGGTGATGCTGTAAAATGAGGATTTGAGGGTAGAGAGTGACAATGTAGAGGCCCTGTGCCGAGGTAGGTAAGGAGCATATTGTGAAGTAGAATTTGGAGAACACATCAAAGGTGAGGCTGAGTGACCAGTTGAATCTGAAATCCTGACTGACGCTGGAGCTGGAACAAAGATTGGAGTTGAAGAGTTTAATGTGGCAGAAGATCACATTGCAACTGGTTTTTCAGCACTTACACATGCAGTATCAGATTCTGGAATGGGTGGAAATTCTGGCATCAAGGCAGCTGTGGATGCTTGTACAGCTGATGGCTGCTTCTGATCTGAGCATCTCCTTATGCCACTGCCGCTGCTGCCACGTGCTGTTGTAGATTACGTTGCAGATTCAAGATTTTTGGTATTGTTGAAATGAGAATTTAGGAAGTTCAACGTTTTGGAATATCATAGGACAAGGAAACCACCTGGTCAAGATGCGTTTTATGGGATTGAATCAAGTACTTTGGTGGGTTGAGTCCCCAGCAAGCCAAAGGAACGTTGCCGTCACATTTTAAATTATTTATCCTTCTTGGAGATCCGACTGGTTACTTGAAATCTGTTGATTGGGATCTCAGAGTTGACAAATACACAGCCGATGTAGAAAGAGCATATGAGCTGTTCAAAATCACTGCTGTCAAGGAAACATCCGAACTCATTGAAATTTTTCGCAGCAGGTACCCAGGCTGCAGTGGGAAACTTTGCAACCAAAAACTTCTGCAGCCATTTTTTTTTTGTTGGTGCTGCTGCTTCTGGTTTCTGTAGCTGATGTAATTGTTGTTCCATCATGTCCCTGTTCCTGTTGGTGATGTCCATTCCTCTTAGTTTGAAGAAGGGGACAGAAGTGGAAGATATAACCATAGCCTTTGTCCTTCCAGCAGGTGCCTTGGAAAGCATGAGGCCTATTTCTACCTGAGGCAACCTTTTATTGCAGTGGATGCATTTCTCTCTTTGAATTTCATAAAGAAACCATAATCTTGAGTGCAGAGTTGAAGGGTTCCATAAGGACAGGATCATGTTTTTCAATGCATATGATGTCATAAATGAGGGTCTTGATATCCTTGCATTCGGAGTCCATGTCTGATTGCTACTGGAGAAGCGCATGATGTAGTAGTCACGTCCAGTGCCATGAATATGCTCTGGAAGAGACTGGAGAAGAATTGAGACAAAATCCCTTGGTCAAACATGTTCACCAAAATCTTCTAGCTGATCAGTAATGGCCTTGAGAAGTAGGATGTCATCAGATGAATAAATCTGATATTCATGGGATATTCATCTCTGAATGTCTGATGACATATAACTTCAATCGGCTGAAGTTGCATTTGTGCCAGAGCTCAGAATACATGACTGGATCTGTTTTGATGACGAAGGACCTTAGAGCTTTCCAAGCAATGCAGAAATCTTCAGTGGGGTTGCTTTCATGAAGGAGACCCCTGTACTTGAGAGAAACACGTTTTCTGATCTGTGAGGAAGCCATGTCTTGTCTCCTCTTATGCTCATCTTTCAGTGAGAGATTGCGGTTTTGTGGCTCACTGACCACTGCACTCCACAATTCTTGATGCATGAGATGATTTTTCATCGAAAACGGCCATTCATGAAAAGATTTGCAGTCAAACATAGAAACCTCAAAACCGCTTTTCACATATGCATCTTTGTGCTCCACTATGCTTGATACAGACTGCCTCTTTTCGTACATGCTCAGAGGCAGAACTCCAGAACTGAAAACTTGAATCTCGAAACGCCAAGCCACCAGATTGATTCCTCCCAGTTACCAGCACCCTCTACAATACCAGAAGCCCAAGTGGCAGCCCGTACCACATACGATATCCAAGCTTCAGATAGCAAAGTGGCTGACTCACTTCCAATGGAGCAAACACTCATTTATGCAAACAGAGGTGGTGGGCACTACGTCCTGAACCTCCCCCTTCCCCCAGAAGTCTGAGAGGAAGATTCAAGATGACGCATTGGCCCCCGCTCTGATACCAATTGTTGATTTTGAGGATCAAGCCATTGGCAGTCCTTCTTGAATTTCTTTCCTGTCAAACAAAGCACCACCAGGAGAGACTGAGAATCATCAAAGAACGTCTTTAACTCCAGGTGCTGGCTGCAAGAATGAGACGAGAATATGCAAGTATACCAAGGAACAATTGGAATCAGTGATAGGAAGTGCTATGTCATATGTGCTGTAGGAGGAGGTGGAGCCTTGAGGGTATCAGCAGCCCAAGAGAGGGAGTGTTGTGTCTTCTAGTTTCCTGTACATGTGCTTTTCATTTGATGGTGTAGATGCATCATGCAAACTGTCGATATGACAGGCAGTCACCAGGCAGTCACAACCAGCGGGTGGTGGCTTATTCAGATACCATAGCGGGAAGAAAACCCTTTCAACTGAATGGAAAACTTCTAGCCAGGATGAATTGGTAGTTGTTTGTCAAAATTCAAGAAAACAATTCTTGGTGTATCCAAACAAATCTTATTTTTATAGGATACCCCACTGGTTTGTGAAAGAGTCAGGATCTGCCGGGTTGTGATGGCAACCATAATTCTAACACATGACCGCCGGTTTTGTATGCGTGTAGTCCTGGCTAGATGAACACCTTTGAGAGGAAGGTTACACTAATGTGATGGTTCTTGCCTCCTCTTGGATCTGTAAACATGAAGTTTACTCCTCGAGCAAGCTTCTTCCAGCTCTGTTATGCTACTAGACTCCCAAATCTAAAATGGGGAAGCTTCATCCAGTCTTATGGTGAATTTTCATTATCCAGTGGCTTCATCCAGAAGCTACCGACCTCCACCCTTGATTGAACCACATGGGCTGACATGGTCCGCATATTCGCATTGTCAGGACGCTTGAAACAAATCTCTTCACATTGGCAGAGGATTTTGCGGTTGCATGCATTGTGCATGTTGAAGATGATGCAGTAGAGGCACTTCTCTGAGCTTGGACACGGGAAGGAATGTCATGTTTAGAGCTTCCTGGCCAGCAAGCCTGTGCATCATTGTGAAGTATATGCCTCCCCCTCTCTTTGTAGGAGATGAATAAATACACCACCTTGTATGCTTGCTTTCAAATTTTGAGGGGCCAGTCCCTTTACACCTCAACGGACTGGATGCCAGCTGAATATCTGGTATGGACTGACAAAGATTCCTAGCAAAAATGAACCCCCACAAATGTATGGAAAAACGCAAAGCTCCTTATACGGTCCTCCAAAATCAGTATCAACTTTACTGCTATGAAGAAAAACAACCATGACAGAAAATGCACACTCCAATACCATGTTTTCTTCATTGTAACAAATATTGGTGTCGATTCTGGTGATATGGACGGTTGGATGAAACATCGTCACAGAATTGTTTTTAGCTAGAACTTGAGTTCTTGAGTGATCACTGATCAAATGAATATCCTAGATTATTGTTTGGCTCCCTTGCTTTAGCTTGATTGGATGAAAAATAATCCACTTAAGAGGGATCTTGCAAGGTAGCTTATCTCATAAAGCTTTTCTATATTCCTTAACAAGAGGGGTGAGCTCTTCTAGAGTAGGAGAAATTTTCTCTGCCAATGGTTTCAATGAGTCTGATGAGGCAGATGACTCAACTATTGCAATTTTTTAGCTGGCACGTTGTGCATGCATGTGGATGAGAAGTATGTGCACTCTCCTTTGTGGACCTTGCATGCCCATACCTAATGATATTGGCACTTACGTTTTGTATCATTGTCTGTTCATAACCACATTCCATGTCTATACATGTTTAAAGGATGTACTTTATCATTGTTAGACTCTGACATGGAAATGTAACACAGACATGCATGGTGTCATCTTTAGAAAAAACTGAACTGACGATTGTCGAGAGCATTGTTTGTGCTATTTTGAAACCCATTTATTTTCACTGCAAGAATTTGCATCACCACTACAAGAGTGTGAAGCCCATTAATTCTCACTGCAAATACGAAGCCCACACATTTTAATGATTAGTATAAACCCTTTTTTAATATTCAATGCAAGTCTCGTGCTGAGTCATATTCACTGCAAATCAACAATGCTACCTATAAGGCAAGGAGCATTTTCCAATCTTAGACGGTAAGTCCAAGACTTGGAAAGAAGCATAACCAAATGGAAAGAAAACAGTTTGGAAAAAAAAGGCAAATGAAGCATGATCAGAAATAAATCATACATGAAAGGATGGAATACACATAAGAAAGTAGTAAAGGTGGAACAAAACCGAAACTTTGTTGTCACCATCATGATCCTTGTCAGCATTTTCACCATCCTCCTTTACCTTATGCATTCCCATCATTTTCCTTCTACTTTTCAAGTAGCCGCAATTCATCCAACCCTGTAGCCTCTCCTACCAATGTAGCAGTTTCATTCTGTCAAAATGTACAGACCATATTTGTGGCTCAAAGTGGTTGTTCAATAATGATCGGGTACTCAAGGCTGATGTTTTGAGGAGCTCAAGCCCCCCAAAAAAATGTATGGGCTAGAGTCTAGTCCGACTCTAGCCTGAAAGATATCCTTGGTCGGATTTGAGGCGAAAGGAGTGCCACAATGGAAGATTCATCGCTTCAGTCTTCCACTCATTGAACGTCACTAGGGTCCTATTTCCATTGTGGAAATGTCACGTGGAATGAGTAGGAGTAGGATTAGGTTGCATGTTGTCAACCGTGCCCTATGATGACCCTGTCCATTTCTCCGTGACGCTGTTGGAATGATGCTCCTCACCATGGCAGGAGTGACTCCAAAAAGGAACACCAAAAAGACAAGCCGTAGTGGCTTAGTGGTTAATGGTGTCCACCTATAAAGGCAAGGGCCCAGGTTCAAGTCCCACAAGATGAAATTCTGCCCTGCCTCAAGGGAGGTGGAAGATAGATGCCAGGAAGCTAGCTCAACCTCTAGAGTTCCTCTTTAAGTTTCTAGAAGGCCAGGTGAGGGTCCAGGAAGGTAGCACACCTTCTAGAAGGGGTGACTTGTCCTACAAGGCATGTAGAGGTGTGTTGGTCTTCTGGACACCTTCCCTCCTACTAGAAGCAAGCTGAGGAATCTAGGAAGGGGCAGAACCTTCTAGAGGAGGGAAGGGATGCCTTCCTAGGTGGGAAAAAGGACAACCTACCAATAGACACTCTAGAAGCCATAGAATCTGCTAGGAAGCTTCAAATCTGGCATGCTTTGGTGTTCAGGAAAGCTTAGATCAGTGGCTATAAAATACCACTGCTTGTGAGCCTTGATCAAGTGTACATTCCCAGTCAATTCAGGCCAAATCTATTGCCTCAATCTCTGACCAGTTTTCTGCCATCCTTGGAACTTGTTGCCTCCACAGTTTCAGTCTCTCCAAAAAGAGTTGGTGGTGTGAACCAGCCACTGCTAGGGACCCTCCAGGGTGCACACTCACCCTCAGGCC
>SZWC01004566.1:105265-131306 GCA_023375785.1 Penium margaritaceum
CCCTCTCTCTCTCTCTCTCTCTCTCTCTCTCTCTCTCTCTCTCTCTCTCTCTCTCTCTCTCTCTCTCTCTCTCTATCCAGCTCTCTTTTTGTGTCTCTCTCCCCTCAACCAGCCCTTCCCTCGTCTCCCCCCTCCTCCCCTCTTTTGCTCATTTTCGATTTTCCCTTTTGGAATCCCCCCACAACCCTCTCTCCTTTCCGTGCCGTCTCTTGTTCTGTATCTTCCGTTTCCTTCCCCTCCCTCGATCCTCCCCACTCCTCCGTCTTCTGCATTTTGTGTCAACCCTCTCTCTCTGTTCCCTCCCCTCCCTCCTTGCGCTCGTGGCCCTCGTCCCCCCCGCTCCCCCTCATCCTCCTTCTTGCTTCTATTGTGCCGCCCTTGGGCACCCCTGGAAACACTGCCCTTTTCGCCCTCTCCTCTGGTTGCCTCGTGGCCTTCATTCTCTTTCCCCTGCATCATTGTCCCTGCATTCTCTTCTCCCGCGCATTCCTGCGTTTGCTACTCAGGTTGCCAGCCTGGCCGTCCTTCATGCGTCCTCTTGTCCTCTACCCTTGTTGCGTGCTGTCCGTGTCCTCACCGATGCCATGCGTGTCACATCGTCGCCCCCTCGCACCTGTTTGCTCTCCTTTGATGCTTCCTCTCTCCTTCTCCGTTCCCTGGTGGTTGTTCCTTCACCCATGCTGTTGTACGCTCGTCACCCCTCATCGTCCTCCTCACCTTCCACTTTTTCCACCACCCTCTCCTCCCCCACCACCACCCCTCCGGCCTCCCCCTCACCCCTCTCCCCTTCCTCCTCTTCCTGTCTCACCACCTCCTCCTCGTCAACTCTAGCCTCCATCCTTCGACATCCCTCCTCCATCATGGCTTCTCTCTCTTCCTCTCCCACCCTCTCCATCGCTCCTTGTTCACCTTCCATCCTTTCCTCTCACCTATCACCTTCACTTCTCACTCCGCTCTCTTCACCCACCCTCTGCCTCATGCACCCTCCTCCATCTATTCCCTCCTCCCCTTCCTCGTCCACCCCTCCATCCACCACTTCCCCACCCGATCTCCATCCTCTTGGTCTCAACACTTCCCTCCCAACCTCACATCTTGTTTCCTCACCGACCTCTCCAAGTGGTCCTTCTCCACACTCTCTTCCCTCTGCGGCGTCCACACCTTTGTCACGACCTTCGCTCATGTCCTCCCATTCCACCTCTCCTCTTATGTCTCCTCCGTCCTCCTTTGCTCCCCTCCCGGTGTCCGCCCGTGCCCGTAAGAGGGCCCGACAACTCCTTCGTCGCCTCTCCATCACTCCTCCGGTGCATGTCGTTCCTTTATCCTCGTCTCCATCCGTCCTCCTTCCGTCTCTGCCCTTGCCTGCCTCCTCCGTTCTTTCTCCCTCCCTCACAGAATTACATCATCGTCTGATCACCCTTGTCCACAGCTTTCCTCCCCTCACTACCACCTATGGACTCACGGAGTCCCACATCACCACTCTATCTCCCGGGTCCCTTCACGCGGTCATCGCGGACGCCTCCATTTGGGTTCATTCTACTGTCAACCTCCTTGTGCCCTGACTGCGCTCTCTCTTCCACCATCTACTGTTGCTTCCTGAACCTCCTCTTGTGACACTCTTTCCAATGGTTTCTCAACCTTGCCACCTCGCCTCCGAAGGACAATCATCACCCCATGGGCGAGGTTACCTTGCCCTCCTCCATCCTCCACCACACCTCTCACACAACCTTGCCACCCTCATTGACCTCCTGCTCACCGTCGGCTCTCTCCACAGTGTGCTTACGCTGTCATGTTGACCGTTGTCTCCATTGACAAGACCTCGCTTGATGTGTGGAAGCTTGGTATTATACTACTCATTCTCTCTCACTTTGTGACAGCGAGACCCACCTTTGTGTGGGAGTTGAGTGATTCAGTTGTCCACATTTACTAGCAGCTAGACACACCTTTGTGTGGGAGTAGAGGCTTTAATGGTTGCTCCCATCTCTTGCCCTTTTATCTCAGTAGTACGCATGCTATCCTGCTGAGATGTACCTGGTGAAGTACTGACAGCGAGACCCACCATTCCATGGGAGTTGTTTCATGATGTGCATGTCTCTTGCATACCTCCGCTTGCATAATCATGCTAAACTTTGTAGTTTTTAGTGCAGCGAGACCCGTCCTTGAGATGGGAGCTGCTACATGTGTTTTAGGAAAAAGAGCGGTCAGGGTCAAATCCGACCGCAAGCGGATGGGCGAGGTGGTTGTCCCCTTACGTGAGCCACCTCGCCTATGTAACCTCTACCCCTTGCCATTGTTACGTCATTCATCATTCCTAACTTTCCCAACTTTGCCTCGATCTTCTCTTCTCCGCTAGCGTTTTCCTGCTTTAACAGTACTAGAAGTAAGTAATAATGTTGGAGGTTGTCATGGATTATGCTTGAAAATTTTTCTGTTTAATGATTCAAATGATTGATAGAATATGCTGGAATCTATGGAAACTTGTTTCTTTCATCCCCCCATTACAAGAGGAACCACGAGTTTTACAAAGTTGCAAAACATCAGAGCCGGAACTGCAATACAAAGAATGTTTGTGTATCCTTAGTTGACATCCCATGCCATGAAGCATGGACGTGCCCACATCAACGATTATGTTTTGGAACAATGCAAACCCCAAAAGAGGGATTTGTAATACTTGAGGCTTGGTGTAGTAGAATCTTTGTGTTGTCCATTTCACATCGAGGAGATTCAGGACTCCATACCGTACAAATCTTGACATTCAATTCATTGAAATTGAGAAATTTAGCAAATCCATATAGGGCAAACTTCTGCGATGCGACGAGGACAGGTGTGCTTGGGAAACTCCTGTTAAAAAAATGACTTCCGAAACATGTGACGGCCAGCGATGACCGCCCGTTTCATCTGCCGGTCCGTCTGGTCAGTAGATTAATCTGACTTGACGTGAAAGCCTCATGGTGTAGTCCGCCCTAACGGCGACCTTGCGAGCGGCCTATAAACTTTGAAAACAATGTTTTCGAAATTTCTTCACATGAAGTTCACGTAGCAATGCTACCATTCATCGTGCAAGACAAAACAAATCCCACGTTCAAACCATCGTTAGGATTGCGAGCTAGCGAGGCCAAACACACCGGAGAAAAATATTTTGATTTTTTCCAAGCGCTGACGGCCTTGATCATCGGGGCGTCAAAGCAACCTGTCCAGCTGTTCATGTCGGCATAAAAATTTGATCACCTCAGCCAGATTTGCGTCTCCGGTAGGCCATGAACCAGGTTGGTTCGGCTTTTTGAAGTGAAAAGGAGCACAACACCTCGTATGTAGACAGAGGCGCAAGCACGATTATTTTTTCAATTTATCCATCTACACATTCGAGCATTTTTTTTCCGTAAAAGAAGTTTTTGGTGGCATTTTGAGATGCGTTGAACGAAAAAACTGGCTCGTAAAAACCGACGAGGGTCATTCTCATACATCGTCCAAGGGGGTTTTTGAGATCGAATTGGTCTGACATGAGAAGCCTGACGTGGCTAATCATGTCAGACTGACATGTTTGATGCGCAAGAAAGTCTTGTGAGCCTTTTTGCGTAGACGTGTTTGGATGCAAAAATTTGAACAAAAAACACATTTTCAATTAGATGTCAAGCAAAACATGGTGCGTATTGAACGAGATCATGTTTGGCCCCATGGGGCCACAAGCGTCCACACATAGGCAAAACTTTGAGTCTTCTGTGTAAGTGGGGGGATTTTTCCAAACATTTTGTGATGACTTTAGGGGGGTTAAGAAATTCTAACATGACAAAAGACAAGATAAGAATGAAGGTTGACAAACTGATGCTGGAAATCATGACGTTTCCAATGTGACCTCCATCCCCTCCTTCACGTCCCTATGTAGTACATCCTTTGATCAATAGGGTTGTGAGGAATTTTCAAAGAATGAGGGAAGAGAATCTGTTGAATTTATTGACTTACACTTGTATCCCATAACCCCACCTCCAAATATGTCCCCTCCCCTTCCTCAGTGCCAATTTGAGTTGAAAATTTTCCAAACTTGAGGATCATGATTGGTGGATGTCACATGTCATGAACTCATACTACTAATTGAGAATGACAACTGGGATGGAGGGGATGACCTCCTCGTATATTACACAATGAAGGGGGTTGTCATGTAGTAGAAAACCATGCTGGGGGAAAATTTGTTGAAGATGAGGTAAGGGATGGTACATCATTGTGATTTGCAAGTATTTGTGCCAATGCTCCATTTAACACACCCACGCATGGAACACTCTTTGTTATTCCCAAAGATATGTGATTTTTTTGTGAAACTTCTCCATTGTATGAAAGAATTAAATGTGTCACACATGTATCATCTGATGAGCATTTAAGA
Organism: Penium margaritaceum; assembly: GCA_023375785.1. NCBI lineage: Eukaryota > Viridiplantae > Streptophyta > Zygnematophyceae > Desmidiales > Peniaceae > Penium > Penium margaritaceum. Next base: position 109,638 of record SZWC01004566.1, read on the forward strand.
CCTTGACTGTGCATCTTTGACCTTTTTCCCACCATGCAGAAGTGCTTGATGTTTTTGTTGGTTTTTGTACCACACACACAGAGTGACCTCTGGCCTTGTTGCACACTCTACCATCAGTGATGCAGGCAAATGAGAAAGAGGAGTTCTGCTATCGGGCACACCTCCATGGTGGAGATGCAAGCACACAGCAGCGACGCTGTTCGACAAGCGAGCTGGCGTCTTGGCATCATGCGCATTTGTGGATGCAGGCCTCCAAGACATTGTTGGCTGTTGTGGTGACATGATGTTGTGAGCCTCCTGGGTTGTTCCCAGAACTATATTCTAGTGTGCATGCTAGGTGTCTGGCTCTCAGCATACAATGGGAAAACGGGGGTGGACAGGTTTAACATACACAGATGATAGAAAAGAGATGTGAGCGAGATCAAGCTCGCAGATCCCTCACTCGTCATCCTCTTCCCATGACATATCACTTCGCTTGGTCGGTACTTGGTCCTAGAACTTCCGCGCAAAACCCTCCATGGCTTGACCCTCTCCTTGCATCATCTGTCTTGCAAGCGGTTGCAGCAATCAAATCCTACTTCCTACCGGTATGAGAGCCCGTGACCGCGTCCATGTCCTCCTCCTCATCGACCACTACGGCCTCAGCACTTGCCTCTCAGAGACCTGGACGTGGGCGCGGTCGTGGGCAAGGTAGGGGGAAAGCCAAGGCCGCCACACCGTCCCGAGTTCTTGGTGAGCTGGTGTGCTGGAAGTGCGGCTCCTCCAAGTACTCCGCTCGGACGTGCCATGAGCCCCCTGAAGACCAGTGCCTCGCACGCGCCATGCGTGCGCACTGGGCCTGCACTGCTGGCTCCTCCTCCTCCGGCGCCACCTCCAACTCTAGCTCCTCCTCCCGGTCCACCAGCTCCTCCTCTGCCCTGGTGTACTCCAATGCTAGTGTTTCATCTGTTCCTCCATCCGTCCCATACCCTCGGGGATGGCCACCTCCACACGAGGTACCCGCCTACGTTGGATCATCTTCCCCAGCCTACACCCTTCCTCCGTGGTTTTCCCCTCCCACGAGCTCGCCGGCTCCATCGTTCATGCCATCCGTCGGCGGTGAGCGCCTACACCTTCGCGACCAGGGAGGTGAGAGTATCTTTGATGGCCAGAGGTCTTGTTTTTCACACTGAAACTGATCTTCATGGGGGCCCCTCTGGTCATGTTCTTGGTCAGTTGCCCGTGTCTTTCCTATAGGTCAAGCACTGGCAGTCAGTCGTTCTCCCTCGTCATCTTGCTAGCTTTCATTCGTCTCCACCTTCTGTTGATGTTGTTGCAACCAGTGGTGTTCTCCCCCACGTTCGTGTCTCCGGTGTCTTCAGGGTCCCTGACTCCAAAGCCACCCACCAAATGACCTATGTCCGCTCTGTCTTTGTCTCGTTTGGTCCTGCCAGCTCCGTTCGCTTTGTGTGGACTGGCTCCGTCCAGTTGCTCTATGTCTAGGGAGTAGGCGTTATTCGTTTTGTCGGTCCCAGTGCTAACCTGTTTCCGCCTGACGTTCATAATGTGCCCCTGGTGGCTAGCGCCACTTGGCGGTCACAGAGAGTGCCATGTAGGCAGGGGGGATGATGCAATCTAGATTGCCTCCAAAGTGGTTCATCCAAAGAGCCACTGCGTGCCTAGGCTAGAGGCTGGCTCTAGGACTATAAGTACCTGTTAGTTGCCTGTGATTCACTTTAGTTACAGTTACAGTTGTTACCGTTCTTACCTTTGAGACTCCTCACAGAGTTGTCCACCAAAGGCAGACACTAAAGAAGCATTGGTTGGTCCAAGCCCAAGGGGTTAGCTCCTCGCGCGAAAGTGACCAGGTGCTAAGGACACAATGCAAAGAAATTATTCCAATGAACTGCTCAGTATGGATCCGTGAATCAGAGAGTGATATCTCCTCCTACTTGAAATACTAGGAGCGGACAGCAACTGCCATTGTGTCGGCCTTGTTTTCTAGACCGTTGCCTTAGGTCGGTTGACATAGGGTTATGGGCCCACACTGACTAGTTGTAAGGCACGCTTCTGCGCGCTCTCTCGCCCTCTTTTGTTTTGCAGCGCGCATAAGCTCCATCAACTCCATCTGCTCCATCACCTCCAATGACGGGTGCTGGAATTTAGCAAACAAGGGCCAAGGACAAGCTTTACCGTTGGAGGTACGACCCTTGGGCCCTAACCAGGATAAGCTCTGCCCTTTGATGCATGACCCTGGACTTGCTAGAGTGCATTCTTCTCTGTTTGCAGGTGATCAATGGCTGAGGGATAAGCAACGGATCTGCACCTCCAAACCGGTAGCAATCAACAGCATACATGAGTCTACATCGGGCTCAATGAAGTAGAGAAGTAAAGTAGCAAAAAATTAGTATGATGACACCCATGATGCTCAGCCTTGAGCAGGTCAACGGTGGCATGCCAAAATTCACTGGGATAGGTTTTCCCTTGTGGAAATGGCAATTTGAGATTGTCATGAGGGTGCGTGGCTACTTGAAGATGTTCCTTGGGGAAGATGTTGGACCTCCAAAAACAGACGTTGGATATGCAGCATGGAGCGCTAAAAACGACATGGCGCTTGCAATTCTTGTGACATCAGTGCATGAGCTACAGCATACCCATCTCTATGGCACCACACATGCATTAAAGGCTTATGAAAAACTTACATGTGTACACCAATCAATGGCTCTTGCAAATTGCCTCATCATCCTTCAAAATCTAATTATTATGAGGGTGAGCGAGGGAGAGTCAATTCTGGACTTCCTACTGTAGTTTGAAGGAATGCTACAGCAAGTGACCCAAATGAACTAGAAAACTGACACAAACATCCAGGACATGATTCTCCTCATGGTGCTACCAAAAAGTTGGGGTCCTCTGATAGAATGACGAGGATTTGACATATGAGGCAGTGTCCGAGTACGTGTACAACGAGGCCATGCATCGCATTGGCAGTGAAACTAACATTTTGGCCTGTGTTGCACAGTACGGTGACCGTGGCAACAAATCCTCTTCTGGTCAAATGACCAGAAGAGGATAAGTGGCATCAAATCCTCCACCATTGCCTCTTCCTCCACCGCCAACGAAAGTGGTGATGGAGGAAGAGGCAATGGTGGAGGTGGAAAGAGTTCAAAGCATCCTGGGAAATGCCATAACTGTGGCAAGCTTGGAAACTGGGCACCATAATGCAGGGCTCCCAAGAAGGAAGATGGAGGTAATGGTGGTAAGAATGAGGGCAGAGGAAAGGGTAAGAAGGAATTGACAAACATGATGGCTGAGAGCGTGTCCACAATCAAGGGAGCGGCACTGCTCAAGCGTGGAGCCTACAGGCTTGACTCTGGCACAAAGTACTCTCTTCAAGGGAGACGGATGGGTTCATCTCTGTTGGGGACACCAAACTTTGCTTGAGGTGTGCCAACGACAGCCTTGTCCATGCACAAGGTGAGGGAGACAAGTTGATCAGCATCAACATGAACGGTGCTGAGAAAGACTTGAAGCTAGAGAACGTCGTCTACATGCCGTCTTTTACGGTAAACCTCTTGTTGGTGTCCAAAATCACGGACCACGAGATGACAATTGTCTTCATGAAAAGAAGAGGCTGGGATTTTCAAGAACAAGGACATCAAGATCTCCTATTCCAAGGAGAGTCTTGTTTCACAGGTTTCAACCGTTGATCAGCTCTATGTGTTGCAGACCAAGTCCCTTGAGAGCAAAGACGAGGGATATGCAGCGGTTGAAGAGCCCAAGTCTCCAAAGTCTGATATTGCACCACATGCCGTCACCATGGCGGCTAACTCTACCAAATACACAAATGTTGAGCCGTGGCACAAGCGCTTTGGCCATGTGGCTGACAGCATGCTTCAAGTTATGCAGCAGCACGAAATGGTTCATGGGATGGAGGGATGCAAGGCCAAGGATGAGGGAAAGTGCAAGAAGCTTTGTGAGCCATGCCTCCAAGACAAGGAAAAGAGAAATCCCTTTCAGCGTAATGGGACATGCACAGTAGCAATCTTGGACCCGATTCACTCTGATGTGTGCGGACCCTTCCGCACTCCTTCACACGGCGGCAACAAGTTTTTCCTGACCTTCATCGATGACCACAATCGCAAGATGTGAATCTACTTTCTCAAGGCAAAGGGAGAGTACAAGGAGAAGCTGCAAGAGTTTGTCGCCATGGTAGAGAGACAAACAAGCAAGAAGGTCAAGGCGTTGCACACAGACAACGGTGGTGAGTACAAGTTGCAGAAGGGCTGGTTAAGCCAACACGACATCAACCACTAGACCACCACCCCTTACACCCCCCAGAGCAATGGCGTTGTCGAACGGATGAACCAGACTATCCTCAGCATGACACAAAGCATGCTCTTTAACGCCAAACTCCCACCTTGCTTCTGGGCTAAAGCTGCACGAACTGCTTGCTACCTTGTGAATCTTACTCCAACAGCCGCACTTGGAAGACGCATCAAGATGCAGCAAGAGAAGTAGCTGAGGACGCCACAGGAGGCTTGGTCAAGAAAGAATCCAGATGCCTCACACTTGAGGGTTTTTGGTTGCACTGTTTGGGCAAAGGTCTAAGCAGGAGAAGGAAATGGCGAGCTGGATGCACGTGCTTGCAAGTGTGTAATGGTCGGATATGACATTACACACAAGGTATACAGGTTGTGGGACCAAGCAACTAGAAAGGTCATCAGAAGCCGAGACGTCGAGTTTGATGAGAGGATGGTGGGCAAAGGAGAGCTGTTGGATCCTGTCCATACTCCCAAATCAGGAGAGCGGCTTGTGTTCCTTGAGTCAGCTGATCAGGCATCTCATAACTGGCACATGGTGCCAGCAAAGCACGATGATGGTGCGGCAAGGCGAGTGGCTGTGCAGGTTGACAGAGCGACGGACTTTGACACTGAGTCTGAGTCGTTTGAGGCTTCTGAATCAAACTGTGAGGCCTGTGGCTCTTCCTCAAACAACCGATCGTCGGCACCACAAACATTACCCAAACAAGAGCAACAGAAGAAGTTGAGCCTCGAAGCACCACTAGCAACACTCCGGCGTAGCGTGCGCCAAAAGAAACATCCCCCTAAGTATAATGCTGAGAGTGCCAAATGGACCAACCTCAACTAGTCATGTCTGGCTTGGGGAGAGCCTGTAACCGTAGCGGAGGCAATGGACATGCCAGATACGGCCAAGTGGAAGGAGGCAGTGGATAGCGAACTCGCGTCCATTGAAGAGAACGGAACATGGATTCTGGTGGACAGGCCCCCAAATGCCCACGTGGTGGGGTCAAAGTTGGTCCTCTGGAAGAAGTTTAAGCAAGATGGTATTATCCACAGGTACAAGGCAAGAGTTGTCGCAAAGGGATTTTCCTAGCGCGCAGGCTCAGAGTACGAGGAGACCTTCGCTCCCATCGTCACATTTTCCTTCATCAGATCCATGTTAGGCATCTCTTCTGTAAAAGATCTCGAGGTCCACTAGATGGACGTCAAGACAGCTTTCCTCTATGAATAGCTCGACAAAGAATTGCTAATGGAAGTACCTGAGGGAGTGAAAGCTCCTGCGGGCAAGGTATGTAAATCGGTGAAAGCGCTCTACGGGCTAAAACAGGCCCCAAGGATGTGATACAAGGAGATGGAGGGCTTCATGGCCGGCTCACCTTCACGCAGTGCGAGAACAACCTTAGTGTCTATGTGCGGGAGGATAAGCAAGGCTTGATGGTGGTTGCATTGTATGTGGATGACCTGATCATCTGCTTGTCGTCAATCAAGCTGTGGAACAAGCGGAAGTCAGATGTCAGCAACAGGTTCAAGATGAAGGAAATGGGTCCTCTCGAACTCTACCTTGGGATAGCCGTCCATTGCAATCAAGCAACAAGTACCATAAAAATGAACCAGACCAAGTACATCATGGGGGTTCTCAAGAGCTACAACATGGAGGACTTCAAGTCCATCAGCACACCCATGACAACAGATTGCAAGCTCTCCTCCTCCATAAGCCCCAACATGGAAGCAGAACGTCGTGAGATGGAGAACATTCTATACCAATCTGCTGTTGGGAGCCTCGTGTATGCCATGGTAGGAACACACCTTGACATTTGCTATGTTGTGGGACAGGTTAGCAGGTTTGTAGCCAATCCAAGGGATCACAGAAATCGAAAGCAGTGAAGCGCATCATGCGCTATCTATAGAAGACACAACACATGGGACTCCAGTTTGGAGGCCAAGAAGGATCTGACCCGCTACGCCTCGTGTGCTACACTGACGCCAACTCGAGAGACAGAATTGATGACATAAAGTCCACCTCGGGCTTTGTGTGCCTCTTGAATTTTGGTGCAGTCTCTTGGGCAAGCACAAACCACGACTGTGTCTCCCTCTCGACCATTGAGGCAGAGTACATCGCTCTATCAGAAGCATGCAAGGAGACACAGTGGCTACAAAGCTTGTTTGCTGAGATGAAAATGCCACAGATGGAAGCAACAATGGTCTGGATTGACAGCAAGAGTGCCATGAAAGTTTTACAAGATGACGTCATCTCCTGGCGTGTCAAGCACATAGACATTAGGTACTACTACTCATGCGACCTAGTCGCAAAGGAGATTGTGAACCTGGAATACGTGGAGATAAAGAAGATGCTCGCAGATTACATGACCAAGGCACTTGATAGCGAATTGCATTCTGCAGGTATCCGAGGGATCGGTATGGTCAACGCAGCCGACGAAGACTAAGGCCAAGACTCTTGGAGAGAGAAGATATCTCACAGTAGATGTATAGAGGTGCAAGGGAGAGTTTTTTAATGTGATATACCCCTTGTCCAAAGCTGAAGTTTGGATAGGCACAGGACAGACTAGGCATGCACTACTCTGTTGGAGTAAGTCCCCTAAGAATGGTCCATGTAGACAAGGCATGCACTGCTCCTTTGGAGCAAGTCCCCTTGGTTTGAACTGGATAGTATACCCAGAAAACACTACTTAGGACAACTCTTGGTGGCGTAGATGCCAGAATTAGTCTCTCGATTGAGAGGTCATTAGGTCAAATCTTGGCCAAAAGAATTATTTCCTTTGTGACCAAATGGGGGATAGGAAGGTTCTAAGAGCAATCTCAGAACATTCCAAGGTCCTTCCTGGTGGCTGGCGCCACTTGCCGGTCACTGAGAGCGCCATGAAGGCAGGGGGGATGATGCAATCCAGATTGCCTCCAAAGTGGTTCGTCTAAGGAGCCACTGCGCGCATAGCCTAGAGGTTGGCTCTAGGACTATAAGTACCAGTCAGTTGCCTTTGATTCATTACACTTCTTACCTTTGAGACTCCTCACAGAGTTGTCGACCAAAGGGAGACAACAAAGAAGCATTGGTTGGTATAAACCCCAAGAGTTAGATCCTCTCGTAAAAGTGACCAGTGCTAAGGACATATTGCAAAGAATTGATTCTTATTAATTGCTCAGTGTGGAACCGTGATTTTGAGGTTGATAGCCCCTCCTAGTTCAAATACTAGGAGCAGACGGCAAGTTCCATTGTGTCGGCCTTAATTTCTAGTCTGATGCCTTAGGCTGGTTGACACCCTACTGATGTCCAACTCTTGCATCATTGTCTTGGCCATGTGCACACTGATACCATCACCAACATGCTTTGTCTGTGCCTTGTTGTTAGTATCTCCCCATCCACATTTTCTTTGTATTGTCCTTCCGATTGTCTTCACTACTCTAAGGGAAAAATGCATCACTCTCCCTTCGCCTCCTCTCACACCCATTCTTCTCATCCCCTTGACCTTGTTCATGCTGATGTCATGAGGCCTTTGTCTCACAAATTTCTTGGAGGTGTTGGGCGTCATGTTTTGTGTCTCACGGATGACTTTTTGCATTTTTCCTGGATCTTTGGGCTTCGTCAGAAGACCGATGTGGCTGAGAGCATCGCATCCTCGCTGGTTCAAGCTGAACGTTCCTATCAACCTTCGTTGCGTGTCTTCCGTATTGACCGTGGCTGTGAATTCCTTGGTCTGACTGCCCGGTACCTCGAGTCCCACAAGGTATGTGTGGAGATTTTCTCTCCTTTCACACCCCAAGAAAATGGGGTCTCTGAACGTTGGAATTGGACACTCACCAATGGCATCTGCAACCTCCTCTTTGAATCCCATCTTCCTCCCTTGTTTGCCTTTTAGGCCATGAGTTACATGACCTAGGTTTGGAATGGCGTGCCGCGCGGCCTGCATCCGCGCACGGTGACTCCCCTTGAGCGCTAGTATGGTACCCGTGCTGATCTGCGTCTTGCTCGCATGTGGGGCAGCATTGCGTCTTTCTGACTCCCCGAGGACCTTCGTGATGGGAAGCTCTCCCTGCGTGGTTGTCTATGTCCTTTGCGGGTGTCTCCTCCTAGTCAAAAGCCTGGCGATTCAGGGACCAGGAGCGTCATCGTGTCATTGAGTCCCGTGATTATCTATTCTTTGAGTTTGTGTTCCTTTGTCATCATAGTCGTCACTCATCGGCTGCCTCTGTGCTCTTGCTCTCTCAGTTGTGGGGGGAAGTCTGCACCTGGATGACCACGAGCGGCTCAGTCCCCTCTGCCCCTGTGGACATGTTTGCCATGCCATGTCAAAGTTGGTCCCAAGTCACCAAGTTGGAATCTAAAAGTCGGCACTTGCTGGCCCACCTCGACTTTGCCATGAAATTCCTTCCTTAGTTTTGTAGGGGTAGCCTCTCAATGGTGGAAATTTGCAGTTTTCATGACCATGTGAACTTGGTCACTTCTTAATGTGCACGCAATCTACACGTTCCTGGCAACCTTCGATAGTAAACACCTCCATACTTACAACCTGCCATAGTGAAGATCTACACTGATTCTCATGATAGAGCTAGCCTTGTGTCTCAATTCAACACTTGTCACACTTTCATTCACCACTGAATTGACATGACACTTATCCAGGTCATGAGAGGGTTACCACTCTATCCCTCTGGGAAATCATCACATTACTCCATGGCATATTAACTAAAGGGCAGATGAAGCATGGAAAGGAGTGATTGGAAAGCAGAAAAGGGCACTTGAAATGAAAATCATAGTCAAGCATGGAAATAGAACAGAATTGTGCATTTCAACATCCTTTGCGAAGGTGTTTAGACCCCACACACTAGCTGTTGTAGTTGCAATAGCTATAGCATGTGACATTGTTCCTGTTGCTGTTGCTGATATAGAGCCTACTGCTGAGGATGCAGCTTCACCTGAGGCTGCAGCTCTTGTTGGGGCTATAACTGCACCTGAGGCTGCAGTTGTATCTAAGGCTTTGGCTCTTGCTGAGGCTGTAGCTACTGTAGCGGTGCTCCTAGTAGTTCCAGTACTTGTTCCAGCTACTGCCACAGCCAATGATGCTACTCCAGGAGCCTCGACATCCTTACGCTTGCGAACACATTGTCATACGATCCTTGACACCTCCCCCATAGTTGCATTTATAGCCTCCTCCATCTCTTCGCTGCTCCTATCATCACCATCATCCTCCATCTGCTCAATCTCCTCGTCCTCCTCCACATCATCCTCGTCATTGGTGTCCAGAGCTTCAGCTGTCCCTGCCCCTCCCACCACCTCGTACATGTCTGGGTTGTCAGGGTCCACTGCATTTGCAATGTCCCGGTCTCACTCGAAGTCGCAATCATAGTCATCCTCCACTTCACCATCTACGTCACTCACACTCTCCCCTGCTTCCTCCGTAGCCTCTGCAAGCTCTGTTATCATCTTCTTTGCCTTCTTCCTACCTTACATCGATGTTAGCCACACGTTTGTACGGACCAGCATCTCCAATGCTGACACTTTCAGGCGGTTGCGGCAGGCCATTTAGATCAGCTCATGCTTGGAGAAGACGCACTCGTTGTCGTTATTGCTATAAGGCTGTGCCAGCAGCTTCATGCAAAGGGCTCGCATCATGGGAAGGCCCGTCATGTGGTGGGCATACCACTTGAACGCAGGCAGCTTGCCCACCACCACCAGCTCCACCGCCTCCTTGGCCGGTAGCACATCCTTCACCTTGGAGGCCACCAGCAATGACCTCAAAATGTCTTTGTTCCTAAAGAAAGAGAAAATAGGCTCGCTCTTGGAGATGACATTCTGCCCCCACTCTGTCTTTGCAGCATCCTTCAGCACAAGATCAAGGGAGTGAGCAACACAATGGCTGAAGAACATTGTAGGACACTTAAGCCTGAGCTCATTATAGGCCTTCTTGTTTGTTCATGCGTTATCAGTGATAACCATCACCACCTTCTCAGCGCCCACCTCGATGATTGCATGGTCGATTAATGTAGCTACGTGGTTTGCGTCTCTCACCACCCTGTTGGCATCCCTTTAGAAGAGGTACGCGGTACCTTCTACATTGGTGGCCATTGCAGAGTACATCGGCCAGATTTGGATGCCCGACAAATCGTCAGCCCCAGGCGACATGCCGAAAATGTCCCAGCCTTCTCGCAGCGGGCGCTCTAGCTCTATCAGCTATGCGTCCAACTCCGGGAGCAAGCTGTTTGTCATGGTGTCCTTGGCAGGCAGCTTGAAAGCTCCATTTGTCTTACATGCATCCTCCACCAGCTCGAAGACAGTGGCATCCTAGAAAGGGACAATGTGATGTCGTTCTTAGCCCTCACCTTCACAATGTTGCACTGGCACTTGATGTTGGCAAGGATGGATAGGTGATTGGATATCAGTGATTTTCGAGTGGTGTTGAGGGATAATGCTTCAATTGCAGATTTGCACAGGGAGTCCGGGACAAGTGAAGTTGTAGGGACAGAAGGATTCTGGACTGCACCATCAGCTTCGCCACTTCTGTCGATACTGGTTGCTGTTGCGCAGAGCTCTTGACGCTTGCACTCCTTCACCATGGCAGTCCAGTCAACTTGGTGACCGTTTCCTCCTCAGGCAGGACCCCCACTGTTGTACAAAGTCTCATCAAAAGGGACAAAGGTGTCAGGTGGATTTGCAAGCGGTAGGAGGCCCAAAAGCACGCGTGTAGCAAGACGAACCACGCTATACTTCTTGATGGTGCCCATGGGATGGCCAGAGTGGCCACGCATACGGTCACTTCCGCCAAAAGCCACCTTCTCGCAAGGCCCGCAAATCCAGCCTGGGTAGCCAGCTTGAGTTGGGTTCGGCCGGAAGTACTTTTAGTGCCCCAACAAAGAGGTCGCCTATGAGGACAGGTGACGAAGACGAGGAGACGGTCTGTGCACACGTGGGCTGCTTACTCCTACCCGCCATGGTGGCGAGAGACGTGAAACAATGTCTTGAGTCGGCTGCTTCCCCTCTAATCTTCCAAACGATTCAGGTGCCAGGTAGGCGCTGGTCTCCAACATCCACCCAGGCCTTTTAACGTGTTTTTTGGATTCTCACTGGTCTCTATGTAGATGTAAAATTCCACATGAGAGAACCACACACATAACATGTGCACAATACGCAGCATGCACGCAACTACGTCATGTGTGACAGATGGTTGAATGCTGTCCAAACTTAAAAAATATGTGTCATATTAATGTCCACAAGGCACACAATGACATAGTTTCTCAAGTGCCAGTTGGCACATGGATGTCTTGCGGCTCGCCGTAACAGCGAACGCGCCAGAGATGACGGGCCTCGACGATTATATGTGCCCTCCGAGGAATCACCTTGGCTTAGAAAGGAACGCCAATTAAGTGGGCTAACTAGTCCCACCCCAGACTGGGGTGAAAACTGTACCGGGAAGTGATGAAGGGGTCAATTCAAGTCAAACTCCAAGTCAACCTAGATTGACTTGGAGACTCCGACTTGACACCCAAAAGTAGAAAGTTCAAGTAAACATAGCCTTGTGGTCCCTGCTGTTGTCTCGCGTCTACAGCCTTCACCGTCCGAGCGTTCGCCGGTTCCCAACACCACACCTTCGTCGTCCTCTGACGTGCTCCCGTCTATGTCAACTAGCTCCTTAGGAGCTCCATCCTCCCCTGCCGGGTCTTCCTCAGTGTCTACGACTCCTACAGATTCCTCTACTACCCCGTCCAATCCACTGCCTACCGTCACACCCAACCAGTCCAGTCTGTCCAGCGATCTCCCCAGTCCTACTTCCATCAAACCATTTGTTCGAGATGGACGCCTGCGAGCGCTTCCTTCTCGCTCTTCCATAGTTGCATCGTCCTCCATCCGTCTCTCTCAGTCTCAGCCGGGGCAGTCCCCAGCGTTGTCGACCGGTATGGACGCCCTTAGCCTGGCCACAGGGGCTTTCCACCCTGGCTCTGTGCTTGGCTCTGCTCTGCTCACGTCAGAGCATGAGCATGTGCTAGAAGCTGCCATCCTTGGCAACGTTGCAGAGTGTCATGCAACAGTTGCTGCCATATCGTCATTGCTGGACCCAACCACAGTTGAGCAAGCACGAGCTGCGTCCGACTCCAAACAGTGGGAGGCTACCATGCAAGACGAACAGAGGGCCCTTGGCGACCATGTCGTGCATGAGCTGGATGACCTCCCGCGAGGCTGGAAGGCCATCAGTGCCCGATGGATCTTTTGCATGAAGTACAAACCCACTGGTGAGCTTGACAAGTACAAGGCACGTCTTTCCGCCAAGGGTTTTTCCCAAGTTCCAGGAGTCGACTTTGACGAAGCATTTGCCCTTGTTGGACGCTACAACACAGCTCGGGTACTAACGAGACTTGTAGAACACCATGATTGGGAACTCGAGCAGATGGATGTGAACAATGCTTTCTTGCATAGATAGCTAGTTAAGGAGATCTAAATGGTACAACCACCAGGGTTCTCTGAGAACACCGACAGAATCTGGTGTCTGCAAAAGGCCCTCTATGGCCTCAAGTAGTCGTCGCCGTATTGGAACAAGTAGATCAACTCCACCCTGGAAAAGGAGGGGGGGGTACCGCCGTAGCACAGTGGATCCAACCCTTTTCGTGACTCTACTTTGTGCACTGTTTGTCGCCATCCTCGTCTATGTAGATGATGTGCTCATCGCATCCCTGAGTCACGAGGCAGTGTCAGCCATAGAGTCCCTATTGCAGTCTACGTAAAGAATGAAGGACTTGAGCCCGGCTCGTGTTTTCCTCGGCATGGAGCTCGAGTGTGATTGTGTTTGGCGTGTTCTGCATGTCCACCAGGCTGTGTACATTAGGAGCTAGGGGGAGTGCTTTGCCTCCTCACTTGAGTCTGTGTCTACTGCATCAATGCCAATGACACCCGCCGTGCAGAGGCTATTGAAGACACGTGATGTGTCAAGGCTAGGGGAGCCAGTGGATGCGACCAAATACCTGCGAGTCATAGGGTCCCTGATGTCATTGGCCACCACCATGAGAGCAGACGTAGCCTTCGTAGTAGTTTCCTTGCTCATAATGTCCATGAGCACGACACATGGAAGCCGCAATGCATGTTGTGAGATATTTGCTCTCCACCTCGCGCATTGGTCTTTGTTACCAGGCGTAGTCGTTGATGGTTGTTGATGGGTACACTGACAGTGATTGGGGGCATGATACAAATGCACGCAGTCGCATTGGCTATGTCTTCCGCGTCGGAAGGACTGTGATATCTTGGAAGAGTGGAAAGCAAGGTTGTATTGCGCGCAATTCTAGTGAAGCAAAGTATGTTGCTCTTGGTGTAGGGACTTGTAAGAGTCTCTTGTTGCAGCAGTTGCACATCTCCATTCGTTGTATCATCTTGCATTGGGAAAATCAAAGCACGAAAGCTATTGTGGTGCACTATGGCATGCACCACAATCGCACGAAGCATATCAATGTGGAGCATAACTTTGTGCATGAGCGCGTTGCTGGAGGAGATGTTCAGATTGTGTGGTTTGATACTTGTCAGCAACGAGTTGACTTCCTGACGAAGGCACTAAGCAGTAATGCCTTCAAGGCAGCTGTTCACACCATTGGGCTGTTGTGTGCTTGTGATCCCCCTTGTTGAATGGTTTGTACCAGTGCTTGTGTACAGTGCTTTCCTTTGTCGTGTCCTGTGACGTTTGTGGATGCATGTGGGTGTGTGACTGTGAGTCGGCTGTGGGTCATGGAGGGTTGTTGGTTTCTGTGCCACGGAAACGGAGTGACCTCTGGCCTCGTTTCATTGTTCACTATCACTGATGCAGGCGACTGAGAAAGAGGATTTCTGCTGTCGGCCACACCTCCATGGTGGAGACGCAACCACACAACAGCGAAGCCGTTTGACGAGCGCGCTGGCGTCTTGGCATCATGTGCATTTGTGGATGCATGCCTTCAAGACATTGTTGGGTGTTGTGGTGACATGATGTTGTGAGCCTCCCGGGTTATTCCGAGGAAGTTATTCTAGTGTGCTTGCAAGGTGGCTGAATCTCAGCATTCAATGGGAAAACGGGGGGGGGGGGGGGGGGGGGGGGGGGGGGGACTCGTTCAAGTCACACAGATGACAGAAAAGAGATGCGAGCGAGACCGAGCTCACTGCTTGCTCGCTCGTCGTCCTCTTCCTGTCATCTATCACTTCGCTTGGTTGTCACTCAGTCTGTTTCTCCTCTGAATTCTGTGCATTTCCCTCCATGGCTTGACCCGCTCCTTGCATCATCTGTCTTGCAAGCGGTTGCAACAACCACATCCTTCTGCCTACGGTTCTGACGCTCATGAATCACATACTCTTTCTAGTCTTGTGTCCCCATCATTTTTGCGCACACTGTTGTACTACCTTACACCTCTAGAGAACTAACACTCCACTGTGCCAAACCATATCTTTTCATCATCCATCGTCGCTATGGTATACAATAGCACATTACTAGTGCTAGGAGAAGAAGTATTCGGAGGTTGGGTCATTTGGATCGTTCCATTTTTTTTATGGATTTACTTTAAAACTTTGCGGTGCAAGTTTTGATTTTCGTCTTGAGTTGTTGTAAATGCGAATAGGTGTTTTAACCAACTTCTTTGCTTATTGATGTTCCATTTTATGTGTTCTGCTTTGAATGAGTGTCACGCAAGTGTTTTTCCGATAAAAGAATAATTCAAGGCCTCCCTTGATGATGAAGGATCTTATGAATATTCTTCCTAAATATCACCTTGTATATTCTTCCCAAATTTCTAAGATTCCTTCTCCCTCAATCAAGGCTTCTTAATTCTTCTAGTTATCATGAGAAGAAGGAGATTCAAACATGAAGTGAAAGATGATTTCCGTGTCAAATCATTGTGATGAATGACATCACGTGCATGTTTGAAGTGCATGTCCACATTTAAATGAAGTAAAAATGTTGTTTTACAATTGGCTACCGAATTTACAATGTAAGAAAAGTTTGTTTCCCAGAAATCAGAAATAACTTCCGTTTTTTTAACTTTTTTTATAATATGGAAGATAAAGTAGGAAACCTACACATTGTGGAAGTGCAACTACTGAGATACGATGCTATTACAACATGTATTCTTTTGAGAATTACTTTTATTAATTAAATTGAAATTTAGATTTCAGGAAAAAAATCTGAGAAGGTTCGGAAAGGGAAGGGATTTTTTTGTGTGGATTCCGAGATAATAGGAAGGCCCTCCTCCCGGGCTCCTTACCACTAGCTGCTACTCTTTTGGCCATTAAAAAGGGCTGACGACGTTGTTCATCCCCTGCTGGCTGAACGAGACACGCGATGCACGTGGCCCCCGTTTGCGCCGCGAGTGTGACCATTGCAGCCTCAACGAGTCCCAAGCACCAGCTGTGATATGCCTGCCGACTGATTGGTTAAACATCATAACAGGAGTATGCACTGATGACTCACTTCTGTCCACACACTGGTGCACAACAACATACACACATCAACCACCTGGGTTCATCTACAAAATGACAAAGCAAGAGGATTGTTACATCATGACAACCCTAACAGTCATGCCGGACAGGGAACTGGCGCCAACCACTTTTCCGGAAACTTCTATACATGAGCTGAGCATTTGGACCCTAGTTCATGTCGATAATGGATACTTCATCGGGTACAGCAATGACACAATGATCCCTTCCTGGCGTATACAAACGACACAGGAACCAAAACTAATGACACTTTACCAATGCTTTCTCCCTAACAACCAAAAAACCCTCTCCTATCAGGAAAAATGGTCCCTAGAAATCGAAACTCCGCCTAACTCAAACTTTCTCCAAGAAACGCTACAATCAAACCTCATACCTCCAAAACCAAAAGACATTATCATAAGAATAGCCATCAGAAGCATACAAGTCCGTTTTTGTCTACGCTTTCTTCCACAACCGTTTGAAGTTACCTGCCCATTATGCATGTTACACACCGAAACTATCTCACACGCCTTCAGCCAATGCCCAAAAACACAACAAATCATACAAAATCTGAACCGGTCACTCCAGCTAATATGTGGGCTAGAAACAAGGACACCCTTCCTCTTTCAACACAATCATCAACACTTCAAATGGTGGCAACTACTGCAAGCAATCACCTTCAGGGAAACATGGGTGTACAGGAATTATGTTTCCCTAACCCTAACACAAAACTCACGCAACCCCACACCAATGCTTTGCCATAAAATTTTGGCCGCTTTCACTACACAACTAAACCTCCACATATCATCCTTGTCAGAGTTACCCAAAAGAGGCCCTCTCAACCAGATGCTCACCCAACTAGTAACTTCTTCCTGTTGTGCTTTGTGCCGTTCCTGTACAGTTTACTGTGACCACTCGGCCGTGTCCATACTCGTGCAGATCCCTGAGGCAGGCGGCCCTGGTGACACCGGCGCGACGACAGGCGGCGGACTACCCGCCTGGAGCTGACCGACCACTGTTCCAGAGCCCCAGATGTCACCGGGACTCCTTGCTGTGCCTTCTACGTCTTGCAGGCGCCTTTCGGCGGACTGGGCATGAGGCCCATTTGCATGTTTTTGCATTGTATACTCGCTGTCAGTCGATGGATGCATGCATGTGACCAGTCGCTGCGTCCGTCTTTTGATTCTGCACGTCTAGGTTCAGACGGCGTAGGATTCTGACATGTGTGCGCAGAGTTACGGCCAAAACAGTGGTTTTGGGCCGGATTTAGGACAGCTCTTGGACTGCCGCGTGCGACACCCGCCGTGCGCCGCGGCAGGTATTTATGCCCTGGACCTGTCAGTTGTCATTTCTCTCTGCATATGCTATATTGAAGCATTCTGACACTGTGCCTTGTGTCTCCTAGCCAAACCCTTGCCGTTGTGTGTACGACCTGTGACTGTCGTCACCGTCTGACCTGGCACTGACGCCCGGTCAACGGCTGTGTTGCTAGGATGCTTCCACGCACTTTCTCATGGTATCAGAGCAGTGAGACAGTTCTCACTGAGCTGCGCAACAGAGACGCAGCAGAGCAGCAGCAGTGAGAGTCACTGCTGCAGCAGACCTTCTGGGACCTGTTGGAGACGGCCGGTCGCCGTCCACGTACTCCACCCACCACGTGAGATCGCAGCAGCTGAGGCAGCAGCAGCGGCGCGTACCGCCACGCAGAGGTGTGTGGCGGCTGCCGTGCGTGCAGCCGCCCCTCCCTCCACAGCCACAGCAGCAGAGCAGCAGCAGCAGAGGCGGCGGCGGCAGCAGCACAGCAGCAGCGCAGCAGCAGCGGCCGCCACATCAGCGTGGCAGCAGCGGCGGTAGCAGCAGCGCAGCAGCAGCGTCGGCAGCAGCAGCGCAGCAGCGGCAGCGGCACAGCAGCAGCAGCGGCAGTCGCGGCGGCAGCAGCAGCGCAGCAGTGGCAGCAGTAGCAGCGCGCGGCGGCGGCAGACAGAAGCAGCGCGCGGCGGCGGCAGCCAGCAGCAGCTGCAGCGTGCAGCAGCAGCGCCGCGCACAGCAGCAGCCGCCGCGCGCAGCAGTAGCAGCAGCAGCGCAGCCGCTGCTGCCACCGCTGCACACGCAGCTACGTAGCTGCTGCTGCAGCTGACAGCACAGCTCCAGCAGCAGCTGGGCGGAAGCTGCTACGCAGCTTCCGCGGAGCTGCCGCGCGCCACCGCGCAGCGGCAGAACTGTGACAAGAAAAAAAAAAAGGAAGGGGACGAGCTGACGTCAGCATTGTCGATTGCTGACGTCATCAAGTCGTGCTGACGTTAGCAACCGCTTGCTGACGTCAGCATTACACTTAGCCAAATTTTCACCCGGAAAGTGAAAAGTTGCCACCGTTTCAACTCCCCGAGAAACGCAGATGGTTTTGAAATCCGGCAAACTTGACCTGTCGTCCCATAGTGAGCGGCGACATGAGTTCGCCCGACAACAAGGACAAGGTACCAGGTGATCCCTCCTCCTCTTCTTCAGGAGTATTGAGCCCTCGCTCGCAGGCCATTGAGGACCTGCGTAGCCAGTAGGAGGAGATGTGTCGTCTGCAGCGAGAGCAGACTGACGCGATCCGCACGCTGACTGAGCTCCTACGCGCTCAGCCCACAGCTTCTCCGCGGATTTCTGAGGGAGCTGCCGGCGTTGCGGCCTCCACCCAGCACTCGGCTCAGGTGCCCGTGACAGGTGCCCCGCCTGCTTCACCTCCTGGTGTGGTTTCCCCACCACTTACGGACCTCCTTGACGACGAGCCATTCATGCCAGGCTTCGAGGATGACTCCCAGGAGCGGGAGATTCGTCTCCTACAGGAGCGCCTCCGTCAGCTGCAGACGGGTACCCGACCTCCACCCGTGTCCCCGATACGACCGTCACCTGACTTCCCCGGTGATCACCCCCTTCCAGGAGTCTTCCCCGTCTCTCGCCCTCCTCAGCCTGCGGTTGCTCTCCCCACGGAGCGGCAGCCAAAGGACTTTGAGGCACCACCTCCACGGTACATCAGCGAGGATGGATTTGACTGCTGGGAGATCCTGTTTCAGGTGTGGGCCACTTCCGAGGGAGTGTGGCCTTACTACCACAGCCCATACCAGCCTACAGATCCAGCACAGGTGCTGACAGCAGCCAGGGCCATGCGAGGACTTCTCTACGCCATGCCACGCNGAGCGCCTCCGTCAGCTGCAGACGGGTATCCGACCTCCACCCGTGTCCCCGATACGACCGTCACCTGACTTCCCCGGTGATCACCCCCTTCCAGGAGTCTTCCCCGTCTCTCGCCCTCCTCAGCCTGCGGTTGCTCTCCCCACGGAGCGGCAGCCAAAGGACTTTGAGGCACCACCTCCACGGTACATCAGCGAGGATGGATTTGACTGCTGGGAGATCCTGTTTCAGGTGTGGGCCACTTCCGAGGGAGTGTGGCCTTACTACCACAGCCCATACCAGCCTACAGATCCAGCACAGGTGCTGACAGCAGCCAGGGCCATGCGAGGACTTCTCTACGCCATGCCACGCGAGACTGTCGTTGACTTCCGCCCCTTCCTCGGCGAGGCTGGCACAGGCACCGGAGCTCATCCGCGTGGAGGCTGGGATCTGGCGTTGTCCCTACTGGCCGCAGAGACGCACGCCACGCGTGCGTCACACATTCGTGCTTTCCAATCGCTCCGTCAGGGACCAGCGGAGCCTGCGGCGGATTACTGGCGACGCGCCATGCGTATCTACACGCGTCTGGGGACCTCAGGGGGCACACAGCTGTGAGCACTTCGGACGATCATGCTCGGAGTTCACCTGGAGTACACCGACATATTCACACGGTACAGCGACGCTGCTCTCAAGCCTTTCTCAGCCACCCTGCAGCTGCTCCCTTGGGCCCACCAGCTTTTCCTCCAGGTGACGTCGGCCCGCGAGGCAGCAGTAGCACATCAGGAGACTTCCCTCTCTGCAGCAGTCCTCGCCTCACCACCATCTTCCCTCTTGCAGTCACCCTCATCTACCTCCATCACGACCTCATCTTCCTCCTCCTCTTCGACCCCGTCTACACCCACGCAGACGCAGGGCGTTGCCGCAACCGCCTAGGGGAAGAAGAAGAATAGGAAGCGCGGATCGGGTCAGCAGCAGTCGTCATCCAGTGGTAGCAGTGGCCGTTCCGTGCACTGCTACAACTGTGGAGGTGCCCATCGCTACACCGAGTGCCAGCAGCCGCTTGACTGGGAGCGCATCACTCGCGGACTTCAGGCTGCCCATGCTGCCCGCACGGCGTCCGGCACGTCGACCGCACACTCCTCTGGACGTGCGGCAACCACGACTGCAGCTGTTCCTGCATCCTCACCGGCGAGCAGCAGTGATCCAGACCCACGTGACCGCACCATCGCCGAGCTCCGTCATCTTCTGGCGCTTCGCTTTCAGGGAGGTGCGAGTGTGTTTTCATCGTCGAGTGGGTCACAGACTGCTTGTTCGTCCGTCCTCATGACTCGTGATGACACGTGTGGGGGAGCACAGTCCGCATGTGATGATGATGGGCCTGACTGCACTGACTGGATTCATGAGTCTCACCTTCGTGATGTACGTCGTTCCTTCCCACTGACGGCTCAGCGTCCCTCTAATGCCGAGTGTTCCATTGCTCATTGTACAGTGACGTCCAGCAGTCGTGACTCCGGTGGCACTTGGATCATCGATTCCGGTGCCACCCACCACATGACGTGTCGTCGTAGTGACTTTGTGGTACTTGGTCCCGTCACGACTGTCCGTTCTCTTCATACAGGCTCTGGTCAGTCCTTACCGGTCCACGGTGTTGGGGTTGTATGCTTTGATGGTCCGTCTGGCCCCCTGTATCTCTCTGACGTGCTGTTTGTGCCTGATCTTGAGCTCAGCTTGCTGTCTGTGCGTGCCTGCACTCTGATGGGTCTCTCCGTTGAGCATACCGCTGATTCAGCGACTATGACTGCTCTTGACACCCGTAGCATTGTCTTGCGTGCTTCAGTCGTAGATGATTTGTACCACATTGCTCGGCCCTCCTCCCCTTGCTCTCCCTCCTCCTCTGATCGTGTTTTTGTCACTGGTGTTCTATCCCCGGAACACCAGCGGTTGCTTCACCGACGTCTGTGTCACGTGGGCTCCGACACTGTGTCGAAGCTCATCCGGACACAGCCCGCTCTTAGTCTTGACATGGCTTCTTTCGAGAAGCCACCCAAGACCGACTGTCTTTTTTGCGCTCAGAGAAAGATGCACCGGTGCACTTATCCTGATTCGCGTTCCCGAGCGCTGAGGCCACTCGAGTTGGTCCACTCGGACCTGCTTGGTCCTCTCCCGGTCGAGTCCCTAACCGAGAGGGGACGGTATGTTCTGACGCTGACTGATGACTTCACCCGGATGCGGTGGGTCTACAGTCTGCGCCAAAAGAGCGACGCCGCCCTTGCGGTTCGGCTTTGGCTCGTGATGGCTGAGCGTCAGTCTCGCCACACACTACATACCTTTCGCTCGGATCGCGGCGGCGAGTTCCTCGGTGAGATGGACTCCTTCTTTGCTGAGCACGGCATTTTTCACCAGGTCTCCGCTCCTGCTACCCCACAGCAGAACGGTGTCTCTGAGCGCTGGAACCGCACCATGGAGGATGCGGTCCGCGCCATGCGGTCTGAGTGCGGTCTCCCGGAGTCCTTCGCCTTCGAGGGCTTCGCCTACATGACGTGGGTCTGGAACCGCCTCCCGCATGGTCCGCTTCCGGATCATGTTACACCGTACGAGCTCTGGTTTGGCCACCGTGCTGATCTTCGTCTCGCGCGCGTCTGGGGTTCCCTGGCCTCCGTGTGGTACACCGAGGACCAGCAGGGGTCCAAGGTCTCCCCCCGGGGTCGCTTGTGTGCTTTCATCGGCATCTCCCCGCGGTCGAAGGCCTGGCGCTTTTGGGACCCCACTCGCCGTCGTGTCATTGAGTCCCGTGACGCGCTGTTTTTT